>OY804595.1:5943383-6214646 GCA_963680895.1 Fragum sueziense | reverse complement strand
GTAAAACTCAGTTGCCAATTCAAATTAAGTACCAAACTATATTGAATAGCCAACTGGCATTTACCTTCACACTCCCAGTTGCCAATTCCAATTAAATACTAAACCATCCAAAATTGCCAACTTGTAGCTAACTTCACTCCCAGTTGCCAATTCAAATTAAGGTATATGACCCATCATTAAAAACACCACTTTTAGCTAAAGGAAATGCATCAAATTACACACACTTGTAAATACACTTCACATAAGTTGATTCACCGTGCCGGATTTCAAGATTATGCTTCAAGAAGAAAATAATTTGCAAATATTATCTTACTCTATATTCATATGCAAGGGAGGTAATATCGAACATTTTTGTCAAATATTTCTATAAATATGCATTAATTCAAAATTCTAAACCGTTCGAAATGCTCATGTTTGTATTTGGAATGGAAATGTAACACAGTTTAGGAATTACTGGCACTTTTCAAATTTTGCCTCTGACCCTTTAGTGCTAATGATGGGTTGTATACGTTAAATACTTAACTGCCCCAAATTTCCAAACTGGCATCTTATTTCATACTCCCAGTTTGCCAATTCAAATTAAGTACTTATACTATCCCTAATTGCAAACTAGCACCCCAACTTCACACTCTCAGTTGCTAATTCAAATTAAGAACTAAACTATCCATAATGTCAACTGGCAGTTAACTTAACACTCCCAGTTGCCAATTCAAATTAAGAACTAAACTATCCCTAATTGCCAACTTGCAGTTAACTTCACACTGCAGTGCTTGCTAACTGGCTACCAACTTCAAACTGCCATTTGCCAATTCAAATTAAATACCAAACCATCCCAAATTGCCAACTTGCAGCTAACTTCACACTTCCAGTTCCCAATTCAAATTGAATACTAAACTTTCCTGCATTGCCAAATGGCAGGCAACTGCACAGTTCCAATTGCCAATTCAAATTGAATACTAAACTATCCTTAATTGCCAACTGGCAGCTAACTGCACACTCCCAGTGGCCAATTCAAATTAAACACTAAACTATCCTGAATTGCCCACTGGTAGTCAACTGCATACTTCAAGTTGCCAATTCAAATTAAATACTAAACTATCCTGAATTGCCAACTGGCAGCTAACTGCACACTCCCAGTTGCCAACTCAAATTAAACACTAGATTATTAGCTCACCTGAGCACGAAGTGCTCAAGGTGAGCTATTGAGGTCACTCAATGTCTGTCATCCGTCCGTCTGTCTGTCCGTCCGTCTGTCAACAATTTGGTGTTAACACTCTAGGAGTTTGACCTACTTTAAAAACTTTAACCTGGCCGATATATCATGTCCTTTTACACATACAGCTTTGATATTTGACACATGGACACCTCCAACCAAGATCTTCCACATATGACTATGACTTTGGACCTTGTGACCTTGACCTTGGAGTTTGGCCTACTTTTAAAAACAAGAGTTGTCTGCGGACAACGTAGCTCGCCTATACGAGAGCTTGTCACAAAAACAGCTATTTTTTTTAAAGTAGGTCAAACTCCAAGGTCAAGGTCACAAGGTCAAAGGTCATGGTCACAAATGAAAGGTCTTGGCAAGAGGTATCCATGTGTGAAATATCAAGGCTCTATCTATAATAGTGCATGAGATATAGGCCAGGTTAAAGTTTTTGAAAAGGAGGTCAAACTCCAAGGTCACTATGTCAAAGTTCATGGTCTCAAATGAAAGCTCCTGTTGAGAACTATCTATGTGTGAAATATCAAGGCTGTATCTCTAATAGTGCCTGAGATATAGACCAGGTTAAAGTTTTTCAAGTGAAGACGGGACGCGACGCTGACGCCGACGACAACAATTTGGTGTTAACACTCTAGCATCCACAAAAGTAGGCCAATCTTGAATTAACTTGGTCAAAGTAAATATGGTCATAAGTTCTCGGATGATTTCGATTATGGGCCTGATCGGACCTGAAAGTCTGGAGTTATTTGCCATTGAACGTAAAAAATAGCTAGTTTTGACTTTGTTTACACTCTAGCATCTACAATTATTGACCAATCAAGACAAAACTTGGACATAATGTTGGAGACTATAAGATCTTGGATGAGGTTGATCTGACCAGAAAGACGAGAGGTATGTGCCCTTGAATTCGACAAAATTGCCATTTTCTGCAGTTTTCGACCTTGTTTACACTCTAGAATCTACAATTATCATGCAATCAAGACAAAACTCGGACACAATGTTGGGGACCATAAGATCTTGGATGAGTTTGATTTTCAGTCTGATCTGAACAGAAAGTCCAGAGTTACATGCCCTTGAATTTGACAAAATTGCCATTTTCGGCTAGTTTAAACCTTGTTAACCACTCTAGTAGCTACAATTATAAATCAATCAAGACAACACTTGGATACAATGTTGGGGACCATAAGATCTCAGATGAGTTTGATTTTCAGTCTGATCTGAATAGAAAGTCCAGAGTTACATGCTCTTCAATTTGACAAAATTGCCATTTTCGGCTGGTTTCGACCTTATTAACACTCTAGAATCTACAATTATCAATCAATCAAGACAAAACTTGGACACAATGTTTGGGATCATAAGATCTCAGATGAGTTTGATTTTCAGTCTGATCTGATCAGTAAGTCGAGAGTTATGTGCCCTTGAACTTGACAAAATTGCCATTTTTGACTGTATTCGACTTTGTTTACACTCTAAAATCTACAATTATTGACCAATCAAGACAAATTTTGGACACAATATTCACAGTTGGGCACCATAAGATCTCGTATAAGTTGAATTTTCACAACGTTATTGACCATAAGTTCGTTCTCAGTCTTAAAGTCATAAATTAAAATTGAATTGAACAAAAGTTTTGCTCTTAACATTTTGGTTCAGGTGAGCGATATAGGACCATCATGGTCCTCTTGTCCTGAATTGCTAACTGGCAGCTAACTTTATCCTTTCTGTTACCAATTCATATTAAATACTTAAGTTACTATACTGTATTGCAAACTCAAATTAGGTATTAAACCATCCCCAAGTGCCAACTGGCAGCTATACTCACACTCCCAGTTGCCAATTCAAATTAAGTATTAAGCCATTCCCAATTGCCAACTGGCAGCTAACTTCACACTCCCAGTTGCCAATTCAAATTAAGTATTAAGCCATCCCCAATTGCCAACTGGCAGCTAACTTCACACTCCCAGTTGCCAATTCAAATTAAGGATTAATCCATTCCAAATTGCCAACTGGCAGCTAACATCAAACTCCCAGTTGCCAATTCAAATTAAGTATTAAGCCAATCCCAAATTGCCAACTGGCAGCTTACCTCACACTCGCAGTTGCCAATTCAAATTAAGGATTAATCCATTCCAAATTGCCAACTTGCAGCTAACATCAAACTGGCAGTTTAAAATTCAAATTAAGTATTAAGCCATTCCAAATTGCCAACTGTCAGCTAACCTCACACTCGCAGTTGCCAATTCAAATTAAGCATTAAGCCATTCCAAATTGCCAACTGGCAGCTTACCTCACACTCCCAGTGCCAATTCAAATTTAGTATTATGTTTTCTCCAACTGCCAACTGGCATCCAACTTCAAACTCCAAGTTGCCAATTCAAATAAGGTATTAAACTATCCCAAATTGCCAACTGGCAGCTAACATCAAACTCCCAGTTGCCAATTCAAATTAAGTATTAAACTATCCCCAATTGCCAAATGGCTGCTGATCTCAAACTCCCAGTTGCCAATTAAAATTATGGTGATTTGCCCAGTTTTCGTGGAGGAGCCCAAATTCGTGGTATTCCGAATAATCTTACGCCATTATAAACATAGGATGTCCACATGCCAGAATTTTGTCAACAAAAAACCCAACCCCATCTTCACTCACTTCAAATAAAGTAAACAAAGTAAATGTTTATTCAAGGGGCATAACCTATGACTATTCTTGTAAGGGTCGTTCAACACATTTTTATGCAATGAACCAAAGAGGCACAGGTACTTGTGATGCTCCTATTATTACATGAGCGAGTGTATTTTAAAGAAAAAAAAACTTTTAATTATTCACAATGAATGCTAGATTGATGAAGTGCCCAGTTTTGGGAGGAAAATTTGGAAAAAAAAGAATTTGTCACTGCTTTATTGAACGACCCACGAATTCTGGAGCCTCAATTCCGATGACGTCAGAGGTCAACATCTTATCCAAAATGGCTTCAAATGTAAAAAATAACACACAACTGACATAAATGTAGGGAATTTATAAAATTACAAATATTTTCAAATGTTATTTAATAATTGTTGTAGCACTGACTTATTCTTGTCTTCCGGGAGTTACCCTTGAATTCTTAATACCACGAAAACTGGGCCAACCATCATAAGTATTAATCCATCCCAAATTTCGAACTGGTAGCTAACTTCACACTCCCAGTTGCCAATTCAAATTAAGTATTAAGCCATCCTCAATTGCCAACTAGCAGCTAACCTCAAACTCCCAGTTGCCAATTCAAATTAAGTATTAAGCCATCCCAATTGCCAACTAGCAGCTAACCTCACACTCCCAGTTGCCAATTCAAATTAAGTATTAAGCCACCCCCAATTGCCAACTGGCAGCTAACCTTAAACTCCCAGTTGCCAATTCTATTTAAGTATTAAGCCATCTTCAATTGCCAACTGGCAGCTAACCGCAAACTCCCAGTTTCCAATTCAAATAAAGTATTTAGCTGTCCTGAATCGCCAACTGGCAGCTTACATCAAACTCTCAGTTGCCAATTCAAATTAAGTATAAAGCCATCCTTAATCACCAACTGGCAGCTAACCTCAAACACCCAGTTGCCAATTCAAATTAAGTATTAAGCCATCTTCAATTGCCAACTGGCAGCTAACTTCACACACCCAGTTGCCAATTCAAATTAAGTATTAAGCCATCCCCAATTGCCAACTGGCAGCTAACCTCACTCCTTTAGTTGCCAATTCAAATTAAGTATCAAGTCATCCTAAATTGCCAACTATCAGCTAGCATCAAACTCCCAGTTGCCAATTCAAATAATGTATTAAGCCATCCCAAATTCCAAACTGGCAGCTAACTTCACACTCCCAGTTGCCAATTCAAATTAAGTATTAAGCCATCATCAATTGCCAGCTGCCAGCTAACCTCAAACTCCCAGTTGCCTATTCAAATTAAGTATTAAGCCGTCCTCAATTGCCAACTGGCAGCTAACATCAAACTCCCAGTTGCCAATTCAAATTAAGTTTTAAGCCTTCCTCAATTGCCAACTGCCAGCTAACCTCACACTCCCAGTTTAAAATTCAAATTAAGCATTAAGCAATTCCAAATTGCCAACTGGCAGCTAACCTCACACTCCCAGTTGCCAATTCAAATTAAGTATTAAGCCATCCCCAATTGCCAACTGGCAGCTAACATCACACTCCCAGTTGCCAATTCAAATTAAGTATTAAGCCATCCCAAATTGCCAACTGGCAGCTAATAGTCAGGGCACGAATTTAGAAAAGTTATCACCTAAAGGCATTTTGTGAAGAAAAGGGTTTGAGATCGGTTCTACGGGTATTTTGGTATGCTGAATCCGAAAAACAATGTTGCCAAGCTGAAAAATGGCTTCTTCATCATCTAATTTGCATATTTTCAAAATGGCCGCCAAAACCTCAAATTTTTTATGCAATGGATCTAATTATGTTTTATGTATCATTTTTTCGTCATGTTTTGATCTAAATATCACAAATTTCATGTTAACAGACTAAAACTAAATGGTTTACCACTTGAATGAGGAAAAGAACTGGCTCTTTCACCATCTAATTTGCATATTTTCAAAATGGCCGCCAAAAACATAAAATCTGCTATATAGTATCAAAGTTTTGGGCATAATCTTAACCATATTGTTGAGATATTTTGCTATCAATTGTTTAAAACTAGCTAGTAATTAATTTCAAAAGTAAATATATTCACGTTGACACTAATTTTAATAATCTTTTACCGTATTACTGGCAATAAACCCATTTTAAACATACAGAATATCACTTTCAAGTTTCAAGTTTTTGGCATAATCTTAACCAAATTGTTGAGATGCTTTGCCATAAATTGTTTTAAACTAATAAGAAAATAGTTTCAAAAGTAAATAGAACCACGTTGACACTATTTTTATCATCTTTTACCGTATTACTGACAATAAAACATTTTAAACATACAGAATATCACTTTCACATTGAATTTATTTATCATTTTTTTTGTAATTATTATTTTTTTGTTTTTGAAAAAAGTGCCGTTAAAACACATAACTTTTACCAACAATACCAATTCAGACATTTACATATATACATTTTGATTTTAACAAACTTGGACATTTTAGATTTAGCCTTCATAAAATAATTTGGTTCATTTTCAAAATAATGCTAAGCTAAAATATTTCAACATGTCTTTGGTACTTATGGCTAGATCGAAATGAGGTCCGGAAAAATATCATCTGAATTCATTTATACCAGAATTGATTTGATAACAGAAAATGCCATAAGAGCTAAACACCGTATTTATTCCAATAAAACTGATAACACACCCTATATACGGGTTTTAAATTGAGTTACATGCCAAATAACGTGAATGTGTCCAATTTTCAAATATAAAATTGCTATCTTCGTATAATCATACCTTTAGTGCAAGCGCATTACGATCTTGTACAAAATGAATGTTCTCGCTGGTGATTAGACATTTCCCGTCTACTTAAAGGGGCCATGCTAGATATTTCGGGCATCAGAACAACATGGGGACAATTAGAGTTTTTTAAGTGTTATTCACATCATATTTCTGGGCAGAAAAAGGATTATGTCGTCAGTACCAAGGTTTTTATCAATGATTAGTTTCTTATGCTTTTAATGAGAAACTAACAATGGGGTAGGTAAAGTTAGATACAAACTTGATATAGAAGGACTAAATGAATTTGATGCAATTTTTGATGATACAGTAAGTATTTTCTACCCATACTGGTTGGCCAATCTATATGATATTTCTTACCTGCTTTTATGTTTGACATACTAGCATGGCCCCTCTTAGAACATCGAAAAGTTGTCTACAAACATGCATGAAAAAATGACGACTACACTGATCTAAAGAAGTAAAAGAAACATTTGAATAGAAGATGAAAGTCAGCTGTCTTTATCAGAAATAACGTAGGCGTTGTGAACAAATACAACGTTTTTGATACATGTAGATAGGTTGGTTACTGTATTTTTAGAATGCAAAAAGCGCATCTTAAAACCGACTACATTTAAATGACATTTTACAAATCTTGGGTCAGCAACGAAGTGCAGCATTATCAAAGTCATTAAACAAAATATTTGTATTCGGTATAATAACAAAATCTATCATATGAAACATGCGTAACACTCGTTTCCAAAAAAAGGTTATTACAATGATTCTTTCCATGAAACATATCTGATTTTTCAGCAATTCAATTTTTAATAAGTATACATACAAAGACAATGAACTTTCGTAACAGATGGATCTGGATATTGAGACTTAGTGTTCCTTTTTGAGATTTTTCATACATGAGAACCGATGGAATTGATGTAAACATCTGCAGAGCATGGGTTAATACTTGAACATAAGCTTCAGATTGTATTCTTCAAACATAATTATACTACATGGTAATAATATTGTTTAATTCATATATACTAATCCAGAAGGTCTTTGACCCATGTGGAACACAAATTACATAATAATTTATACAATTATATGACAAAACGAATTTGAAATATCAGAATTTGATTCCTTCATGTCAATAATAATGCTGCTATTAATGTCTCTGTGCAGTATCAGGCGAAAAAACCACTTCTCTTATCATAATCATTTCCTTCTTACTTGCCTCTCAGGTACTGTGGGAAGAAATGTTGAGCGTTGAAGACGCCAATGCCTCTGTCTAGGCTATTCTTATTAATGTCCTGGTATGGCGTCCATATTTGAACCTTCATTTTAAATTTGTGTGAACTTTGAACGCATGGGGATATACACCTAGAAATCCATATTTTACATTTATGACAATTCATGACAAATGATATGGCCCTTGTCATGAGCACAGCTGAAAGGGGTTTTTATACAAATGTAAGTGCACAACCAATGATAGGGGCTCTAGATGAAACTGTCAATTCTTTACACATTATCATTGAATAGATGAAATAGTTGTAACATTTTCAGATAAAGCTGCAATAGTTCAATAAATAACAACAGAGACTATCAATCCAGGGCTTGTGGGTTCGAACCCATGTGTGTCAAAATGCTTTTTGAGGTATTACAAAACGTCTGTAACCAAAGGATGAATCGTCTACATATAATCTACATGTACGTGTGATAAGCAGCTATTGACTTTGTATGTTGTACTTGTTCGAAACATGTCAGGAACATGATGAATATATGCATCAGTCACTGTGATGTTACTGACAATATAACTCCATTCAATCATTGAAGTTTATGTAACATGTATTTGTTGACTAGAAATTCCGTATTATGTATTATATTAGTCACTATATCCAGTTTCTAGTAACTGGGTATTATCTATATCATATAGGTAGATCAATAAGTTGCCTCTTTGAAATAGTATCAAAATGAACGAATAATTTTTCTTCTGAAAAATTTAAGTTCAACATACTACAGTGAATTAGGTTTGCCACACTCAACCAATTTTGCAATCTAACAAAATTTGTAAATCTAAGATAATTGTTAGCTCACCTGAGCACGAAGTGCTCAAGGTGAGCTATTGTGGTCACTCAATGTCCGTCGTCCGTCCGTCCGTCCGTCCGTCTGTCCGTCCGTCTGTCCGTCCGTCCGTCTGTCTGTCAACAATTTGGTGTTAACACTCTAGCATCCAGAAAAGTTGGCCAATCTTAATCAAACTTGGTCAAAGCAAGTATGGTCATAAGTTCTCGGACGAGTTCGATTATAGGCCTGATTGGACTTGGAAGTCTGGAGTTATTTGCCCTTGAACATAAAAAATAGCTAGTTTTGACCTTGTTAACACTCTAGCATCTACAATTATTGATCAATCAAGACAAAACTTGGACATAATGTTGGAAACTATAAGATCTCGGATGAGTTCAATTTTCAGTCTGATCTGACTAGAAAGACGAGAGTTATGTGCCCTTGAATTTGACAAAATTGCCATTTTTGGCAGTTTTCGACCTTGTTTACACTCTAGAATCTACAATTATTAATCAATCAAGACAAAATGTGGACACAATGTTGGGGATCATAAGATCTTGGATTAGTTTGATTTTCAGTCTGATCTGATTAGAAAGTCGAGAGTTATGTGCCCTTGAACTTGACAAAATTGCCATTTTTGACTGTTTTCGACCTTGTTAACACTCTAGAATCTACAATTATTAATCAATCAAGACAAAACTTGGACACAATGTTTGGGATCACAAGATCTTGGATGAGTTTGATTTTCAGTCTGATCTAATCAGAAAGTCGAGAGTTATTTGCCCTTGAACTTGACAAAGTTGCCGTTTTTGACTGTTTTCGACCTTGTTTGCACTCTAGAATCTACAATTATTAATCAATCAAGACAAAACTTGGACCCAATGTTGGGTATCATAAGATCTCGGATGACTTTGATTTTCAGTCTGATCTGATCAGAAAGTGGAGAGTTATGTGCCCTTGAATTTGATAGAAATGCCATTTTCGGCTGTTTTCGACTTGTTTTACACTTAGACTCTACAATTAGTAATTAATAAAGACAAAACTTGGACACAATGTTTTGGACCACAAAATCTCAGATGAGTTCGATTTTCAGTCTGATCTGTTCAGGAAGTCGAGAGTTATGTGCCCTTGAATTTGAAAAAAAAAACAACTGCTTTTTCAGCTGCTTTCGACATTGTTTATACTCTAGAAACTACAATTTTTTATCAATCAAGACAAAACAGTTGGGCACCATAGGATCTCGTATAAGTTGGAATTTCACAACGCTATTGACCATAAGTTCGTTCTCAGTCTTAAAGTCATAAAATTATATTAATTGAATTTAACAAAAGTGTTGCTCATATCATTTTGGTTCAGGTGAGCGATATAGGACCATCATGGTCCTCTTGTAATTTTTAATATTGTCCAGTGCCTAAGTTGGTTACCTGTTTAATATGTGTTCAATTTTAAATAATCATACACAATTTAATTTCTAATGATACCAAAATGTAAATTAAAACAATTTTAGTACCTATATCTTCAACAGTTTAGAATCATGAGTGTATATGAAAGTGCAAAAATGGAATTTCCCACAAAATGGAATTTCCCACACTACACTATCCTTTATTAGAATGAATACGGTAAACCTTTTTCCAAAAGTTTTGGACATGGATTTATATTTCTAAGAATTTATTGTGGATATTTTGGCAACAAGTTTAACCATATCATGATTTCAATACAGTGGCTAGGATGTATCATTATTTTGGCAAAATTATCCGAACAATAATTTACATGGTTTTTGAATTGGCGTGTTTGAGGTAGATCTACGTTAAAAACATTAATATATGGTCAAAGGGCAGATGTGCTCAAATGTGTGTTCTTTATCATATCTGCATTCGAAACTTTACATTTGATGCATAACATTTTCAAAATAGTACTTTGAACAATTTTACTGCATTTCACACAGGAAAATAAAATGTAGATAAATGTTATTGTTTCAATGGGGTTTATTGCCATTTATACGGTAATTTTCAAAAACGAATATAATTTTCTTTCTCAATTACCTAATTCATCATTTAGATTTAGTCTGTTTACAAGAAATTTGCGATATTCAGAAAAAAGATGTCGAAAAAATGATAAATAACAGCATTATTATTGCATATTTGAGGTTTTGGCGGCCATTTTGAAAATATGCAAATTAGATGATGAAGGAGCCATTTTTCATCTTGGCAACATTGTTTTTCGGACTCAGCATACCCAAATACCCCTAGAATCGATTTCAAACCCTTTTCTTCACAAAATGCCTATACTTTAAAAGCTAAGCGACTTTTTCAGAATTTTGTCCTGACTATAACTTCACACTCCAAGTTGCCAATTCAAATCGAATACTTAACCATCCCGAATTGCCAACTTGCAGCTAATTTCACACTCCCAGTTGCCAATTCAAATTAAATTCAAAACCATCCCCAATTGCCAACTGGCAGCTAACCTCACATTCCCAGTTGCCAATTCAAATTGAATATTAAGCCCTCCCAAATTGCCAACTGGCAGCTAACATTAAACTCCCAGTTGCCAATTCAAATTAAGTATTAAGCATCCTGAATTACCAACTGGCAGCAAACTTCACACTCCCAGTTGCCAATGAAATTAAATACTATACCATCCCGAATTGCCAACTGGCAGCTAACTTCACACTCCCAGTTTCCAATTGAAATTAAGTATTAAGCCATTGCCAACTGGCAGCTAACCTCACACTCCCAGTTGCCAGTTCAAATTATGTATTAAGCCATCCCAAATTGCCAACTGGCAGCTAACCGCAAACTTCCAGTTGCCAATTCAAATTAAGTATTAAGCAATCCCAAATTGCCGACTGGCAGCTAACCGCAAACTCCCAGCTGCCAATTCAAATTACGTATTAAGCCATCCCAAATTGCCAGCTGACAGCTAACATCACACTCCCAATTGCCAATTCAAATTAAGTTTTAAGCCATCACAAATTGCCAACTGGCGGTTAACCTCACACTCCCAGTTGCCAATTCAAATTAAATATTAAGCCATCTCCAATTGCCAACTGGCAGCTAACTGCACATTCCCTGTCGCCAATTCAAATAAAGTATTAAACCATTCCCAATCGCCAAGGCAGGTAACTGCACACTTCCAGTTGCCAATTCTAATTAAGTATTAAGCCATCTCCAATTGCCAACTGGCAGCTAATTTCAAACTCCTAGTTGCCAATTCAAATTAAATATTAAGCCATCTCCAATTGCCAACTGGCAGCTAACTTCACACTTCCAGTTGCCAATTCAAATTAATTATAAAGCCATCCCCAATTGCCAACTGGGAGCTAACATCACACTCCCAGGTGCCAATTTGAATTAAGTACTAAACTATCATGAATTGCCAACTGGCAGCTAACTGCACACTTCCAGTTTCCAGTTCAAATTAAATACATGTACTAAACCATCCCAAATTGCCAACTGGCAGCTTACTTCACACTCCCTGTTGCCAATTCAAATTAAATACTAAACCATCCCAAATTGCCAAATGGCAGCTAACTTCACACTCCCAGATGCAAATTCAAATTAGATACTAAACTATCCCAATTCGCCAACTAATATCTAACTTCATACTCCCAGTTGCCAATTCAAATTAAGTGCTAGACAATCCCAAATTGCCAACTAGCATTTTTCTTCAACCTCCCAGTTGCCAATTCAAATTAAGTATTAAGCCTGCTTAATTGCAAACTGTCAGCTAACTTCACACTCCCGGTCGAAAATTCAAATTAAGTACTAAACTATCCCAAATTGCCAAGCCGCAGTTAACTTCACACTCCTAGTTGCCAATTCAAATAAGATACTGCCAACTGGCAGCAAACTTCTCATTTCTGGTTTCCAATTCATATTAAATACTAAACTATACTGAATTGCCAACTGACAGCTAACTGCACACTTCCAGTTGCAAATTCAAATTAAGTACTAACTATCCCGAAATGCAAACTGTCTTCTTACTTCATACTTCCAGTTGTCAATTCAAATTTTATACTAAACTTTCCCAAATTGCAAACTGGCAGTTAACTGCACACTTCCAATTGCCATTTTAAATTAAATACTAAACTATCATGATTTACCAACTCACAGCTTACTTCATACTCCTAGTCGTCAATTCATATGAAATACTAAACTATGCGGAATTGCCAACTGGTAGCTAACTTCACACTCCCAGTTGCAAATAAAATAGACCAAAAGTCTTATTGGCATCTGGCAGCCACTTCACTATTCTAGTTGGCAATTCAAAGTAAACACTAAACTATCTGGAATTGACAACTTGCAACTGGCAGCTAAATTAACAATTCCAGTTGCCTGGTCAAAATAGAACAAATATCGAATTGTCATCAGATCTGGCAGCCAATTTTACACTTCCAATTGCCAATTCAAATTACGAATTTGCAACTGACATCAAAATTTACCCTGAACTGCTTATGGCAAGGGAGTTGAACAGGCCTCACAATTGACAGTTACCCATGACCTGGCTACCTTACCCGAACTTTTACCATACCCCCATTCTCAACTTTACCACTACCGCTAATCCTTACCCCAAACCCATATCCTTTAACCAATTCAAATCAATTACTGAAGTATCCCAAATTGCCAAATGTCAACTTCACACTTCCAGTTGTATATTTATATTTAAAAATACTAAAACGTCCCGAACTGGCAACTGGCAGCCAACTTTTCACTTCCAGTTGCCAATTCAAATTGGATTAGTCCCAAATTGACAATAGGCAGCGAACATTACACTTCCAGTTATAAATTTAAACTAAATACTAAATTATCCGAAAATGGCCACTGGTATCCAAGCCAATTCAAATCAAATCGAACCTAAACTGCCTATATCAAGCTAGTGGAAGAGGCCACAAAATAGAATTACCTATGACTCCTTTACCCCAACCCGAACATCACTGCTCTACCTTCACACTTCCTGCTTTCAATTTAAGCTAAATACTTAACTATCCTGATTTGGCAACTGGAAGCCAACTTCACATTCCAGTTGCCAATTCAATCTTGCTTTAGTGTCCTAGGTCATATTACACTGGATCAGCAAACTGATGCCGTTTTTAGCTCACCTGAGCACAAGGTGCTGAAGTGAGCTATTGTGATCACCTTTTGTCCGGCGTCCGTCCGGCGTGCGTCGTGCGTCGTCCGTCAACAATTTCTTTAAATGACATCTCCTCCTAAACTACTTGGCAAATTTCAACCAAACTTGGCAGGAATGTTCCTTAGGAGACCCCCTTTCAGAATTGCTAAAAGAATTGAAATCCATGACAAAATCTGGTTGCCATGGCAACAGAAAAGGAGAAATTTGACTGAATCTTGATATTATCTTTGAACGACATCTCCTCCTAAACTACTGGGCCAATTTCAACCAAACTTGGCAGGAATGTTCCTTAGGTGACCCCCTTTCAAAATTGCCAAAAGAATTGAAATCCATAAAAAAAACTCTGGTTGCCATGGCAACAGAAAAGGAGAAATTTGACTGAATCTCAATACTATCTTTGAATGACATCTCCTCCGAAACTACTTGGCCAATTTCAACCAAACTTGAAAGGAATGTTCCTTAAGTGACCCCCTTTCAGAATTGCTAAAAGAATTGAAATCCATAAAAAACTCTGGTTGCCATGACAACAGAAAAGGAGAAATTTGTCTGAATCTCAATACTATCTTTGAACGACATCTCCTCCTAAACTTCTGGGCCAATTTCAACAAAACTTGGCAGGAATGTTCATTAGGTGACCCCCTTTCAAAATTGCCAAAAGAATTGAAATCCATAAAAAAAACTCTGGTTGCCATGGCAACAGAAAAGGAGAAATTTGACTGAATCTCAATACTATCTTTGAATGACATCTCCTCCGAAACTACTTGGCCAATTTCAACCAAACTTGAAAGGAATGTTCCTTAAGTGACCCCCTTTCAGAATTGCTAAAAGAATTGAAATCCATAAAAAACTCTGGTTGCCATGACAACAGAAAAGGAGAAATTTGTCTGCATCTCAATACTATCTTTGAACGACATCTCCTCCTAAACTTCTGGGCCAATTTCAACAAAACTTGGCAGGAATGTTCATTAGGTGACCCCCTTTCAGAATTGCTAAAAGAATTGAAATCCATAAAAAAAACTCTGGTTGCCATGGCAACAGAAAAGGAGACATACGAATGAATCTCAATACAATCTTTGAACGACATCTCCTCCTAAACCACCAGGCCAATTTCAACCAAACTTGGCAGGAATGTTCCTTAGATGACCCTCTTGTAGAATTGCTAAAAGAATTGAAAAGAATTAAAAGAATTGAAATCCATAAAAAACTCTGGTTGCCATGGGAACAGAAAAGGAGAAATTTGACTGATTCTCAATACTATCTTTGAACGACATCTCCTCCTAAACTACCAGGCCAATTTCAACTAAACTTGGCAAAAATATTCCTTAGGAGGTCCTCTTAAAGAATTGCTAAAAGAATTGAAATTGACTCTGGTTGCCATGGCACCAGAAAAGGAGAAATTTGACTAATTCTCAATAATTTCAGGTGAGCGACATAGGGCCAACGGCCCTCTTGTTTTTTATGCTCCCCGAAGGGAGAGCATATAGTCGCCGCTTTGTCTGTCCGTCCGTCCGTCCTGTCTGTCCGTCCGTCCTGTCCGTCCGTCCGTCATTCCGTCCGTCCGAAGCGATTTCTCCATAACCCTTGAGCCAAATCAAATGAAACTTACCATGTGAACTCCCTATGACAAAATGCTGATATACTTTTCCCGGTTTTTGGATTTGAGGCCTCGTCATGGGAAAAGGGGACTTAAGGTAAAATACAGTTTTTCTCTAATTTCTCCTAGTCTAATGGTCAGAATTTGATGAAATTTCATATTTGAGTAGCAAATCAGATGCCCTTGACAATAAAGTGCTCTCCATGGCATACATTTATTGTGACAATGCCTTATTTGGGGAGCATTGTCCGTCTCTGACGGCCCTTGTTTTTTTTTTTTTTTTTTTTTTTTTCTTTTTCTTTTACATACAGCTAAACAGTGGCACAAGTTCATCACCAAAGTCCAGATGGTCATTGGTTTCTTTCTGGAATGCTTTAGTCGGTAGCTTCTGTATTTATGTCCGTGTATTGAAAGATCTCTGTTGGTGACTTGCTCCTATACTATAATTGGGTTTAGCCACCTAAGTTCACGAAATATCCCTTTGTGCCGGTACCCGCGGGTAGTTGTACCCGTTTTGGTCCTAGTACAATGATCTTTGTTTCATTGTTAGAGAATGCATTGAGAAAACGTTGAATAGTTTGTATCTTTTAATGTGTTCTTATACAATGATCTTTGATTCTTTATTAGAGAAGTCCGTGAGAAAGTGTTGAATATTTTGTGTCTGGTAATGTGTTCTTATACAATGATCTTTGATTCGATATTAAAGAAGTCCGCGAGAAAGTGTTGAATATTTTGTGTCTGGTAATGTGTTCTTATACAATGATCTTTGATTCGTTATTAGAGAAGTCCGCGTGAAAGTGTTGAATATTTTGTGTCTGGTAATGTGTTCTTGTACAATGATCTTTGATTCGATATTAAAGAAGTCCGTGAGAAAGTGTTGAATATTTTGTGTCTGGTAAAGTGTTCTTATACAATGATCTTTGATTCTTTATTAGAGAAGTCCGTGAGAAAGTGTTGAATATTTTGTGTCTGGTAATGTGTTCTTGTACAATGATCTTTGATTCGATATTAGAGAAGTCCGTGAGAAAGTGTTGAATATTTTATGTCTGGTAATGCGTTCTTGTACAATGATCTTTGATTCGTTATTAGAGACGTCCAGGAGAAAGTGTTGAATATTTTGTGTCTGGTAATGTGTTCTTATACAATGATCTTTGATTCGATATTAAAGAAGTCCGCGAGAAAGTGTTGAATATTTTGTGTCTGGTAATGTGTTCTTGTACAATGGTCTTTGATTCGTCATTAGAGAAGTCCGCGTGAAAGTGTTGAATATTTTGTGTCTGGTAATGTGTTCTTATACAATGATCTTTGATTCGTTATTAAAGAAGTCCGCGAGAAAGTGTTGAATATTTTGTGTCTGGTAATGTGTTCTTATACAATGATCTTTGATTCTTTATTAGAGAAGTCCGTGAGAAAGTGTTGAATATTTTGTGTCTGGTAAAGTGTTCTTGTACAATGATCTTTGATTCGATATTAAAGAAGTCCGCGAGAAAGTGTTGAATATTTTGTGTCTGGTAATGTGTTCTTGTACAATGATCTTTGATTCGATATTAAAGAAGTCCAGGAGAAAGTGTTGAATATTTTGTGTCTGGTAATGTGTTCTTATACAATGATCTTTGATTCGATATTAGAGAAGTCCGTGAGAAAGTGTTGAATATTTTGTGTCTGGTAATGTGTTCTTGTACAATGATCTTTGATTCGATATTAGAGAAGTCCGCGAGAAAGTGTTGAATATTTTGTGTCTGGTAATGTGTTCTTATACAATGATCTTTGATTCGTTATTAGAGAAGTCCGTGAGAAAGTGTTGAATATTTTGTGTCTGGTAATGTGTTCTTATACAATGATCTTTGATTCGTTATTAAAGAAGTCCGCGAGAAAGTGTTGAATATTTTGTGTCTGGTAATGTGTTCTTATACAATGATCTTTGATTCGATATTAGAGAAGTCCGTGAGAAAGTGTTGAATATTTTGTGTCTGGTAATGTGTTCTTATACAATGATCTTTGATTCGATATTAAAGAAGTCCGCGTGAAAGTGTTGAATATTTTGTGTCTGGTAATGTGTTCTTATACAATGATCTTTGATTCGATATTAGAGAAGTCCGCGAGAAAGTGTTGAATATTTTGTGTCTGGTAATGTGTTCTTGTACTATGATCTTTGATTCTTTATTAGAGAAGTCCGCGTGAAAGTGTTGAATATTTTGTGTCTGGTAATGTGTTCTTGTACAATGATCTTTGATTCGATATTAGAGAAGTCCGTGAGAAAGTGTTGAATATTTTGTGTCTGGTAAAGTGTTCTTGTACAATGATCCTTGATTCTTTATTAGAGACGTCCGCGAGAAAGTGTTGAATATTTTGTGTCTGGTAATGTGTTCTTATACAATGATCTTTGATTCGATATTAAAGAAGTCCGCGAGAAAGTGTTGAATATTTTGTGTCTGGTAAAGTGTTCTTGTACAATGATCTTTGATTCTTTATTAGAGACGTCCGCGAGAAAGTGTTGAATATTTTGTGTCTGGTAAAGTGTTCTTGTACAATGATCTTTGATTCTTTATTAGAGACGTCCGCGAGAAAGTGTTGAATATTTTGTGTCTGGTAATGTGTTCTTATACAATGATCTTTGATTCTTTATTAGAGAAGTCCGTGAGAAAGTGTTGAATATTTTGTGTCTGGTAGTGTGTTCTTATACAATGATCTTTGATTCGATATTAAAGAAGTCTGTGAGAAAACGTTGAATAGTTTGTATCTTTTAATGTGTTCTTGTACTATGATCTTTGATTCGTCATTAGAGAAGTCCGCGTGAAAGTGTTGAATATTTTGTGTCTGGTAATGTGTTCTTATACAATGATCTTTGATTCGTTATTAGAGAAGTCCGTGAGAAAGTGTTGAATATTTTGTGTCTGGTAATGTGTTCTTATACAATGATCTTTGATTCTTTATTAGAGACATCCGCGAGAAAGTGTTGAATATTTTGTGTCTGGTAAAGTGTTCTTGTACAATGATCTTTGATTCGATATTAGAGAAGTCCGTGAGAAAGTGTTGAATATTTTGTGTCTGGTAATGTGTTCTTGTACAATGATCTTTGATTCTTTATTAGAGACGTCCGCGAGAAAGTGTTGAATATTTTGTGTCTGGTAAAGTGTTCTTGTACAATGATCTTTGATTCGATATTAGAGAAGTCCGTGAGAAAGTGTTGAATATTTTGTGTCTGGTATAGTGTTCTTGTACAATGATCTTTGATTCGATATTAGAGAAGTCCGTGAGAAAGTGTTGAATATTTTATGTCTGGTAATGCGTTCTTGTACAATGATCTTTGATTCGTTATTAGAGACGTCCAGGAGAAAGTGTTGAATATTTTGTGTCTGGTAATGTGTTCTTATACAATGATCTTTGATTCGATATTAAAGAAGTCCGCGAGAAAGTGTTGAATATTTTGTGTCTGGTAATGTGTTCTTGTACAATGGTCTTTGATTCGTCATTAGAGAAGTCCGCGTGAAAGTGTTGAATATTTTGTGTCTGGTAATGTGTTCTTATACAATGATCTTTGATTCGTTATTAAAGAAGTCCGCGAGAAAGTGTTGAATATTTTGTGTCTGGTAATGTGCTCTTATACAATGATCTTTGATTCTTTATTAGAGAAGTCCGTGAGAAAGTGTTGAATATTTTGTGTCTGGTAATGTGTTCTTATACAATGATCTTTGATTCGATATTAAAGAAGTCCGCGAGAAAGTGTTGAATATTTTGTGTCTGGTAATGTGTTCTTGTACAATGATCTTTGATTCGTCATTAGAGAAGTCCGCGTGAAAGTGTTGAATATTTTGTGTCTGGTAATGTGTTCTTGTACAATGATCTTTGATTCGATATTAAAGAAGTCCGCGAGAAAGTGTTGAATATTTTGTGTCTGGTAAAGTGTTCTTGTACAATGATCTTTGATTCGATATTAGAGAAGTCCGTGAGAAAGTGTTGAATATTTTGTGTCTGGTAATGTGTTCTTATACAATGATCTTTGATTCGATATTAAAGAAGTCCGCGAGAAAGTGTTGAATATTTTGTGTCTGGTAATGTGTTCTTGTACAATGATCTTTGATTCGATATTAAAGAAGTCCAGGAGAAAGTGTTGAATATTTTGTGTCTGGTAATGTGTTCTTATACAATGATCTTTGATTCGATATTAGAGAAGTCCGCGAGAAAGTGTTGAATATTTTGTGTCTGGTAATGTGTTCTTATACAATGATCTTTGATTCGATATTAAAGAAGTCCGCGTGAAAGTGTTGAATATTTTGTGTCTGGTAATGTGTTCTTATACAATGATCTTTGATTCGATATTAGAGAAGTCCGCGAGAAAGTGTTGAATATTTTGTGTCTGGTAATGTGTTCTTGTACTATGATCTTTGATTCTTTATTAGAGAAGTCCGCGTGAAAGTGTTGAATATTTTGTGTCTGGTAATGTGTTCTTGTACAATGATCTTTGATTCGATATTAGAGAAGTCCGTGAGAAAGTGTTGAATATTTTGTGTCTGGTAAAGTGTTCTTGTACAATGATCTTTGATTCGATATTAGAGAAGTCCGTGAGAAAGTGTTGAATATTTTGTGTCTGGTAATGTGTTCTTGTACAATGATCTTTGATTCGTTATTAGAGAAGTCCGCGAGAAAGTGTTGAATATTTTGTGTCTGGTAATGTGTTCTTATACAATGATCTTTGATTCTTTATTAGAGACGTCCGCGAGAAAGTGTTGAATATTTTGTGTCTGGTAATGTGTTCTTATACAATGATCTTTGATTCGATATTAAAGAAGTCCGCGAGAAAGTGTTGAATATTTTGTGTCTGGTAAAGTGTTCTTGTACAATGATCTTTGATTCTTTATTAGAGACGTCCGCGAGAAAGTGTTGAATATTTTGTGTCTGGTAAAGTGTTCTTGTACAATGGTCTTTGATTCTTTATTAGAGACGTCCGTGAGAAAGTGTTGAATATTTTGTGTCTGGTAATGTGTTCTTATACAATGATCTTTGATTCGATATTAAAGAAGTCCGTGAGAAAACGTTGAATAGTTTGTATCTTTTAATGTGTTCTTGTACTATGATCTTTGATTCGTCATTAGAGAAGTCCGCGTGAAAGTGTTGAATATTTTGTGTCTGGTAATGTGTTCTTATACAATGATCTTTGATTCGGTATTAGAGAAGTCCGTGAGAAAGTGTTGAATATTTTGTGTCTGGTAATGTGTTCTTATACAATGATCTTTGATTCGATATTAAAGAAGTCCGCGTGAAAGTGTTGAATATTTTGTGTCTGGTAATGTGTTCTTGTACAATGATCTTTGATTCGATATTAAAGAAGTCCGTGAGAAAGTGTTGAATATTTTGTGTCTGGTAATGTGTTCTTGTACAATGGTCTTTGATTCGTCATTAGAGAAGTCCGTGAGAAAGTGTTGAATATTTTGTGTCTGGTAAAGTGTTCTTGTACAATGATCTTTGATTCGTTATTAGAGAAGTCCGCGAGAAAGTGTTGAATATTTTGTGTCTGGTAATGTGTTCTTATACAATGATCTTTGATTCGTTATTAGAGAAGTCCGTGAGAAAGTGTTGAATATTTTGTGTCTGGTAATGTGTTCTTGTACAATGATCTTTGATTCTTTATTAGAGACGTCCGCGAGAAAGTGTTGAATATTTTGTGTCTGGTAAAGTGTTCTTGTACAATGATCTTTGATTCGATATTAGAGAAGTCCGTGAGAAAGTGTTGAATATTTTGTGTCTGGTAATGTGTTCTTGTACAATGATCTTTGATTCTTTATTAGAGACGTCCGCGAGAAAGTGTTGAATATTTTGTGTCTGGTAAAGTGTTCTTGTACAATGATCTTTGATTCGATATTAGAGAAGTCCGTGAGAAAGTGTTGAATATTTTGTGTCTGGTAATGTGTTCTTATACAATGATCTTTGATTCGATATTAAAGAAGTCCGCGAGAAAGTGTTGAATATTTTGTGTCTGGTAATGTGTTCTTGTACAATGATCTTTGATTCGATATTAAAGAAGTCCGCGTGAAAGTGTTGAATATTTTGTGTCTGGTAATGTGTTCTTGTACAATGATCTTTGATTCAATATTAAAGAAGTCCGTGAGAAAGTGTTGAATATTTTGTGTCTGGTAATGTGTTCTTGTACAATGGTCTTTGATTCGTCATTAGAGAAGTCCGCGTGAAAGTGTTGAATATTTTGTGTCTGGTAATGTGTTCTTATACAATGATCTTTGATTCGTTATTAGAGAAGTCCGCGAGAAAGTGTTGAATATTTTGTGTCTGGTAATGTGTTCTTATACAATGATCTTTGATTCGTTATTAGAGACGTCCAGGAGAAAGTGTTGAATATTTTGTGTCTGGTAATGTGTTCTTATACAATGATCTTTGATTCGATATTAGAGAAGTCCGTGAGAAAGTGTTGAATATTTTGTGTCTGGTATAGTGTTCTTGTACAATGATCTTTGATTCGATATTAGAGAAGTCCGTGAGAAAGTGTTGAATATTTTGTGTCTGGTAATGTGTTCTTGTACAATGATCTTTGATTCTTTATTAGAGACATCCGCGAGAAAGTGTTGAATATTTTGTGTCTGGTAAAGTGTTCTTGTACAATGATCTTTGATTCGTTATTAGAGAAGTCCGTGAGAAAGTGTTGAATATTTTGTGTCTGGTAATGTGTTCTTGTACAATGATCTTTGATTCGATATTAGAGAAGTCCGTGAGAAAGTGTTGAATATTTTGTGTCTGGTAAAGTGTTCTTATACAATGATCTTTGATTCTTTATTAGAGACGTCCGCGAGAAAGTGTTGAATATTTTGTGTCTGGTAAAGTGTTCTTGTAGAATGATCTTTGATTCGTTATTAGAGAAGTCCGCGAGAAAGTGTTGAATATTTTGTGTCTGGTAAAGCGCTTTTGTATAATATCTTCATTAACACCCATTTTGTTGTTAAATTGCAACCGTCAAAAGGGCTAACTATTTCTCAAATAAAAACTGGTTTTGACGTCCCTTATACAATCGTTTTGTTTTTTCTCTCTTTTTATGCCCCCGATAGGGAGGCATCATAAATTTGACTTGTCCGTCCGTCCGTCCGTCTGTCTGTCTGTCTGTCCGTCCGTCTGTCCATCATTCCGTCCAAAAACTTTAACATTGGCCATAACTTCCTTATTACTTAACATATTCGCTTCATACTTTACCACAACATTCCTTGGTACATTACCTTTCTGTAGGCACATACTTTGGTGACATTGACCCCTGGATGACCTTGACCTTGAACATAGATTGGCCATAATTTAAAATCAAAGCGGTGTCGGGGGCATTGTCATCTTACAGTGACAGCTCTTGTTGTCTCAATATTTTCTGTAATCAATGTTAGAGACGTCCGCGAAAAGAAAGTGTTGAATATTTTGTGTCTGGCAAAGTGTTAATGTACAATAATCTTTGATTCATTGTTAAGAGAGCAGACAAAACACGACCAGCGTATCCAGTTTCCTTCTGGGCAATCCAATATTCTATCTAGAACATTTTGTTGGTTAATCTCGAAAATGTCATATCCACAGCTTGAATAAGATGGATTCATAACATTTTTAGCGTAAATGACAATTTGTAGGCTACCAGATCTTAATATAACAAAAAGGAAATGTTAGCCTCTAATAACTAAGCTATTTAGCAAACAGGAAAAAAAATCAGATAGTTCCATTTTCAACGCTGCTACCGATGACAAATTATATGCTGTAAATTTTCTTTTTAGAGGCATTTGTTTGTAGTCTTCGAGAAGGCCTTAATTGTGTGTGAATCATCTATAAGAGAGAGCAGTTGGAGGCTCAGTATTTGTGATAGGAAAACCAGAGGCGCGTTCTCTAGAGCTAGATTTTTTAAAGATTTCTTAAGGTGTTTTGGATAGAGCGTTATTAAGACCGAGACTTTGACCGGGCTGTTCCGAATGCTCCATATTTAAACAAATGACGTCATCATGAGTTGACGTCATTTGTATAAAGTATGGAACACCACGGTTTATGAATTATGGAGTGTTCGGAACAACTCGGTCAAATCTTTTATATACCGGTATTGTTTGTACAGAGTTTGCCAAGGGGTTCCGCATAGCACGAAGTATAGGGTAATGGTGCCTCCCATTGAGCGTCTAAAAAATCTTGCTCTAAAGGACGCTTTATCCTAAAATATCTTAAGAAATCTCAAGATATCTCAAGAAATCTCGCTCTAAAGAACGCGGCTCAGGAATCTTGCTGTCTTGGTTAAACGTTAACGTATTAACTCTCTCGCATCAGCCACGGGCAAAAACAAGAACTTCATTATTATCTCTGTTGTCCATGTGGTTTCCTGTTCAAAAGTATATATCAGGCCGTAGAACCACCACCTTCCTCCAAAGTAAAAGGTGTTGCTGATAACAAATTTAATTTCACGAAAACCAGATAACTTCAGTGCCAAAGCATGGACATTTTTGAGGGCAAATGATAAAATGCTGGTCATTAGCATTTTCTTTTTCCTCAGTGCTTCCTAAAACTTCTATTTTTTTTTTTTTTTTTTTTTTTTTTTTTTTTTTTTTTTTTTTATCAAAGCCCCGCCTTATTAGGGAAAGGATTAATTCTAAGCAGCTTTGTATTGATTCGTGTAATTCTATTCGACGCAAACGTGGTTCCAAGTTGGTACCACCCCCGTCTGTCCGTCTTTACTTTCGTGGTACATTAACATATTTTTTTCTTACGAACGGAACTCCTCCTACATTTAATGGCGGATTTGGATTACTTGTTCGCAGAATATTCATTGACTTTGAACATATTGCAGGTATTTTGCTATAGAAACGGTGAAAGAGGCTTGGTGAAAAGGAATAGCATTTTGGGGATCGACCCCTGTACATAGATCCCTCAACATTTTGCTATATCTATCTGATGCCATCCAATATCACTGAATCAAAATGCCGTTGTTCAATCTAAGTAGTCGTTTGCAACAATTGACAAATATATGAGCCGGGATCTGGAAAACGTCCCTTATAGCATTTTTCAAAATTGAGTTTCAAGATCGGCCTGTTGTCAAATTGAGTTCAATATGCACCAATGCTGCTTTCTTTACTTTACTACAGGTCACGAAGAAGCTATTAGAGAACAACATGGATCCTGATCAGACTGTGCGTATGCACAGGCTGATCTGGATCTATGTTGGGCTCAAAAGCCTTTAGGGACGTTTTTCCAGATTCTGGCTCACATTATGTAATTTTTTAATTACCTGTTACCCTTTCTGAAACCGTAGTATTAAGAATTTCAATTTGAAAGCTGAATGCAAACGCAATTGACGCTGATGAATGTGGATTGTGTACAACACAACATTATAACAAAAATAGAAAAGGATGTTTATCATATTTGTATTCATAAGTCTCGAAGATTTACAAACTTTTTTCTCTAAGGGATGTCGAAAGCAGGTTTCTTCGGGAACGGGGTTAATCAAATGAGCTTTACATAGGGCGTTTTGGTGTCGCAGTGTTGGAATTTAATTAAGTCGTGATTCTGTGTACTCTTAGATCTTTCTCCAATGAATATAGCTAAACCAGTGACTAACAATGACTCTCAATCAATTCATTCCTGTCTTTGTTTTGACGTCCCTGGTAGAAAAGGTATGAGAAAACATGGAGGCAAAAAAAGAAAATGCTGATATCCAGCATTTTCTTCCTTAATCGCAATAATTTCGTCACTGGCATTACCTTATGACAAAAAATGGATTTTCCAAATTCAAAGATGAAGCAGACGACAATTAGGCTACAAGAGAATCCTTTTTTGTAGGCTATCTCGGTAGAAAACGCGGGAAATGAATTTAATGCTTGTAACAATTTCTTCGTTTTCCACAATATTTCCATGGCTTTCAATTTTTTTCGCGTGGAAAGGCATCAAGTGCACTCGACAAAACCCCTTGGGCTTGAATATTTAATAAATCGAGGGTGCGCCTCAGAAATATCGGTGCGAGAAAGACAAAAATATTGAAGGGAAACTGCTAATGATCGAATTATTATCTACATAGATCTGCTTGCAGGGCTAATTATTGAATGCTGTGGAGAAACACTAAGAGTAGCCTATATTAGTTTGTATTGCCAACCCGTTCACAAAGGACAGATATTTTAATCGTTCTTAACTGAAAGGTGTTGCAGAAGACAAGGTGGATTTTATAGACATACAAAATGGGACTAGACTAGTGTACAATAAAGTACAACAAATATTGTGACAAAAAAAATGGAAGTCATCGTCTTTTCTTCTTTTGTCTTGTTTTCTCTCGTATGCCTACTTATTCTATAATGGACTTAAAAACCCGGGGTGCTATTCACCAACCAGTATCAAACAATGCCTTTGAAATACATACGTCTCGTCCAACCAGATGGCTTGTTGTAGTAATCACTATTGTTATTTTACTTCAGACGGGAAATGTTGGTGGATTATGCTACGGGCCCCGGTCTTGTTTTGGAAAGCGTTAATTAAGTTGTGATCATTCCGAGAAATTTTCCTCTTGATGAAAACTATGGGACCTTTGGCTGCCTGTTTAACAATGAAGACATTTAGCCAATAATCATACACGAGAAACAAATCGTACAATACATCATGCAGAGAAATTTGTCATGAAAAGAAACCAAGCATCAAATCTTCATCGACTATGGAAAGATCTTTGACATGTTAATCATCTATCATTTATGGAACGGATGGTATTTGAAGAACTTGTGGCATAATTTTGTTATTACAGTGTATAGTATAGATCTATCATTCATCCAGTCTTTAGGCCCTATTCAGACGACGGGCAGGAAACGCAGGTCTACGTCTCATTGAGACCCGTCATGCTGAGAGCGAAATTCTATAAAACTTTTCGAAAAACAGCAGACTAATCAGACACAAACCAGATACCGGTTTCTCGAAAAAAAACTTAAGTATATTCTCTTGAGAACTTGCTCAACTTCAAAGGAATACCTACTCTCCAACGTTGAAGGGTATTCGATTGAAGTTCACGTGGATTTCGTGCGATTTGAGCACGGTGCTCAGACTTGAGCATGAGAACGTACTTAAGGTTTTTTTTTTCGAGAAACCAAGAAAACGGGGCCAGATGTCGCACTTGGAAAGTCAATATTTAGGCCTATATATGCCTAGGACCTATAGTAAAGATATTAAAAGAATCTAGACATAGTAAATTATCTTAGAATGAAAAGTTTCGATCCCAGTCGATCTGTTCACGTCTGTGCGGACTGATCTTAGTCTGTAGGCCTTTTAACCGCCAAAGCTTTTTCACAATAGCAATTTGACGTGAACAGCATGAGAAGGGTTAAATAGCATAATAAAAATCCTGATTAGGTCACATTAAGATAAGGGTCGATCCGTTAAAAATATTTTGGTCGCAATTTCTAATTTTTTATGACCTAAAGTTTTGTCTGGTCTATGTGAATTGCAGATATTTATTTAATGAAGAAAAAAATGTATTAGAAACAACAGTCACGTCCATTTTTTGAATTTACAACGTTCTACATGGATAATAAATCTGTCACGTTTTACGAACAGGTAAACCTTTCTTACCACGCCCACGCTGCAAAACGGTTCGACTAACTGTTGACTCGGCTAACGTGTTGATTCGCCGGTAAACATAGTCTCTTAAATAACCTTATTCAACATCATGATAATAGTTATGTGTGTTTTATATATCAATAAACGGTAATTATGTAAGCATTTCCGTAGTCTCTATAACATTCATTGTATTTTGAACACCAGGCCCCGGTTTCCTCGAAAAAAACTTTAGGATGTTCACAGACCAATATCTGAGCACCGTACTGAAATCACAAGAGATCCACATGAACATCAATCGAATACCCTTCAACGTTGGAGAGTATTTCATTGAAGTTGAGCATGTACTCATTAGTATATAAGTACCTACTCATGAGTACATGCTCAACTTTAATTGAGTACCAATCAATGGTTGTTGGTATTCAATTGAAGTTCATGTGGATTTCGTGTGATTTGAGCATGGTACTCAGATTTTAGTCTGAGAACGTACTTAAGTTTTTTAGAGAAACTGGAGCCAGATCTTAATTGGCTAGAGTGGCAGAAGACGATGCGTTGCTCAAATGAATGAATGTGCTCGAATAGTTGTAGTCCACCAACATTAACTTATTCTCGTCTAAAATGTCCGAGCGGCTGAAATGTTACATTTTTTGTCTTTTGTGGTAGAAAACATGGTAGAAATAAAGAAATTGCTTGTCATAAGCAATATCTTCATCTCATACAATGTTTTCCAAAGCATTATTTATATTGTGTGGTGTCAAAGGCGTTAATGTACATGTAGGCCTACGTGGTATTTGGGTTAAATTTCCTTGAATAATGTTTACATAAGAACCTTATAAACATTTTTCCATGTGTATCGCTTGATAGGCCTATTCCATGGATAGATTGTGCCCAAATCCACTGTTTCGAAACTACATCTATACGCCCATAGGTAAACCGAACCACGTTGTTAGTCGTACCAAAACGGTTTCGTAAAAATCAATATGGCGGTACGTTTGTGAAACAATCTTTCTAATATCGGCTATCTCACTTCTCCACACGAGTTTGCGCTGCAAAGATTGCCTGTCATTCGGTTCAAGGTGTGTTCTAAAGTTGAAAAGATATTTGTGTTGGATTTTTACACGACAGACGTCCGGGAAAACATTTTATTTCAAGAAAACTTTAGGTAAGTGACTACAATTATTCAGACGACAATTTTGTTGCTCAAGATAATGACATATTTATGACAATCTTAATCTGTTATTTCTGATCAAAACCCTATGTTGTGGGTACTCATTCGAATCGTCTCGTCGAGACGATTCAAATGAGAATCCGCAACATAGGATTGACTGATCCATATTTGATAAAATTTAATTTGAAGTATGATAATTGGCTGGTATCTGTAAGATTGTGACATCCGCCTGTCAGAAAAGTTTGTTTATAAATGTCGAGATAGTTGATTGACAGATTAAAGGGAGACGAGCTAGGCTGTCGAAAATGCAAATGGCACAATAATTACAAACCAGAAATAATGTATGAAATTACCAACCTGAAGGGATAGATCACTTATCTCCATTCTTAGCACTCACCAAGCTTTATTAAGTTTTAAAATCCAAGTCAATGAATAACATGCTGGCAGTTTTGTTTTGTCCTTGTTTTTGTTTTGTAACGGTTAAATATGCCCAACCTTCAAAAATCAATTACGTCAGAGGTACGTCATCTGTGCTCAGCGAGATTCAACACACCGTACAACCCGCTGCGTCGAAAGTTTGAGAAGACAGATTCGGCATCTGATTTCATGTGCATGTTAGGTCAAATGAATTTACTTTTATAAATAAACGAAAGGATCTTTGGTATTCTATAGTTGATAAATACGCGTAATAATGTTCAGTGCTTGTACAAAATAAACCTTTTCACGTATCCCTCGCAAATAAGGTCACAGTCGTCGACACAGCCGGCTGTACGGTGTGTTGATATCGCGGAGGTGTGTCTCGTTGACCTTGACCTTGTCTCGTTTTGAAGTAAAAATAGAATGTGTATACACGCTTGTAAAGGATTTATCTATAGCAAAGGAAAGATGGTTATTCGACGTGATTGAGGTTTTTAAGCATTGCAAATTGTTTTTCCATGCCCAAATATGAGTTCTCGAACAGTTCGGAAGCATAAAAACCTAGCACGAGCCCCTTTAAGGAGGAAGAAAATTAGGTTAATTTAATTAAAATAGTTGTCATGACACTGTGTCACCCACTCGAAAACCTTCCTTTCGATATTTTAGCTAGAAATTAGTTTGGTGCTTCCGAACCGATTCCACTAGCAGACGACATTTTTTGAGAAACCATTTTCTGAATTTCTGGCTTTCTGAAACGTCATCGATGAAAAATGGTTGTAGAAAGAGCCTAGCCAGAGGAAAGTGTGTCCCTTTTCTGTTTCTTTTGTAGAAATATTGCTACATCTACATGATTTAAGACCATCATAGAAATATCTTTGGAAAAGGAGAAATTGCATTCACCAAACATATTAAAGGGGAAGCTGTTGGAGATCAGCCAAATATTATTACCTTCAAGAGAGTAAGAAAATACACCTCAATTGACAAAAGAAAATACATGATTGACAAACCATTCATGTACAGGAGAAATTTCTGTAACCAGATTTTTGTTTTCCCTCAGTGTTTCCCAATAGTATGCAGGGTAAACTACTTTCACATACCAGGGGCGTTCCTGGGGCTAAAATTGAGTTACTCCCTTACCAAAAAGAAGCAGGGGTTTAGGGGCACAGACCCCTGGCGGGGGAAGGGGCAGAGTCCCTCTAGGGGGTATAGGGGGCGAAGCCCCCCCTCCGACAAAAATTGGAATACCCGGTATAAGAGATCATAGACCACATCAGGGAGCATTATAAAGTACTTTTCAATGTTTTATCAACAATCATGTGTTGCTGAAGTACATGTTACTTCGGTAAGAACGACTTTAAATGAACATGTTACACTTGTCTTATTAGAAATAATCATTTTTCAAATTCGAGGTACTCCCAGGGAGTATGGAAGTATGCCTGGGTACGCGCCTGCATACTGAGTGATTCTACCCTGGTTCAAACTAAGAAGTTGGGGATGAAAAGGATTTCATCACAAATTCCAAAAGTTGGAACTAAATAGAGTCAGAAAACATAATGGGAAGAGGGGAAAAAGCAGGGGTTTCCTTTTTCTCTCATTGGGATTTAAGCAAGTTAACTTGTTTTTGTAAATTACATTAAAAATAGAATATTGGTAGGGAAAGTGGATAAATTGAAGAATTGAAATCTATTATTCATGAACTGATATTAGGAGAGAGCTATAATGTATGTAATTTTATCACTTTCCAAAATGGGAATGATTTGGCTGATCCAAAATGAAAGCCGCTGCGTTCTAGGGTACTAAATTTTATGGATGCTGATAAAGACAGGATTTATATACAATACAATACCAAAAAATAAGGAGTTAAAAGTAGAAAACATTGCTTATCAGCATTTTCTTCTTTTGTCTCAATGTTTTCCAAAGATTTTTCTACAAGGAAAATCGATACTGCAGCTTGTTTGGAAAAAGAGTTATCTAGCATACTGTTAATCCATCATCTTTAATCCCAATTTTGTAATTGAATTTGAAAAAAATATTTCCATCTGAAAACTCTGTGAGAAGAAAAGAAAATGCTTGTGTCCAGAATTTTCTCCTTTTATCACACCCTTTCACCCTTTTTATACACTATCTAACAGAAACATTAATGAGCCATATTTTAAGAGTGCTTCAAATTGAAAGGAGTCAATGCATTGGTAGATCTAGATCACAATATAAATATTCATAATCCACTACATATTACTGTAAAGGAAGTATTGAAAGAAAATGAGAAAATTTCAGTTTCTGCTTTTAACTGGATACTCTGACAGCCTTTTTCTGTAAGATTGAGGAAAAAACAACCATGAGCTGTAAAGGAAATGGTTCATGCAATGACCTATATTGGATTCTTTTGCAACTTAATTGAAGTACCTTGCCTAATAGTTTTAAAGAAAAGCAAAGAATAAATCTTGCAGATCAATATTTTGGTCCATTTGTTATTGATCTTTGAAATTAACACCCACGGAAAGCAAATATTTGCTTAACTTTTCATTATGCAGTACAATATTTACTTAAAGTTTATAAAAGTCCTCTCCTTTTTGAGAACTATTTAATGAAAAGCCATGTGGTATTGTTCATTCTGTATCATGGAATAATGTTGCTTTGTATTCATGGGATGTTGTAGCATTAGAAAGACAATGATAAGCATGAACATTGTGCTGACTGATCCTATATCACTTACAAGTGTTATAGCTTTTAAGGAATGTTGCTGGAAAAGAGAAAAATTGAAAACTTTCCTTATTGTGCCGGCCCGTAGGAACAGGGGGGGGGGGGGGGGGGGGGGCTAAGCCCCCCAATGTTGGCCAAAAATGCCGATTTTTCTTAACTTTACACTGAAAATTTTGGGAAAAACCAAATTAGCCCCCCTAATATTCAGAAGAAGAGCTTTAGCCCCCCCCCCCCCCCCATATGAAATTGCTTCCTACGGGCCTGTTGTGTATGAAAAATTATATTAACTCACCATAGTGACTTGGAAATGCATTAGCCATGCGCGCCATAGTCACATTGAAATTCCAAATGTCACATTGTCTTAGCCAATGACTGTGCTCTGCTCCAAATGTCACATTGTCTTAGCCAATGACTGTGCTCTGCTCCAAATGTCACATTGTCTTAGCCAATGACTGTGCTCTGCTCCAAATGTCACATTGTCTTAGCCAATGACTGTGCTCTGCTCCAAATGTCATATTGTCTTAGCCAATGACTGTGCTCTGCTCCAAATGTCACATTGTCTTAGCCAATGACTTTGCTCTGCTCCAAATGTCACATTGTCTTAGCCAATGACTGTGCTCTGCTCCAAATGTCACATTGTCTTAGCCAATGACTGTGCTCTGCTCCAAATGTCACATTGTCTTAGCCAATGACTGTGCTCTGCTCCAAATGTCACATTGTCTTAGCCAATGACTGTGCTCTGCTCCAAATGTCACATTGTCTTAGCCAATGACTGTGCTCTGCTCCAAATGTCACATTGTCTTAGCCAATGACTGTGCTCTGCTCCAAATGTCACATTGTCTTAGCCAATGACTGTGCTCTGCTCCAAATGTCACATTGTCTTAGCCAATGACTGTGCTCTGCTCCAAATGTCACATTGTCTTAGCCAATGACTGTGCTCTGCTCCAAATGTCACATTGTCTTAGCCAATGACTGTGCTCTGCTCCAAATGTCACATTGTCTTAGCCAATGACTGTGCTCTGCTCCAAATGTCACATTGTCTTAGCCAATGACTGTGCTCTGCTCCAAATGTCACATTGTCTTAGCCAATGACTGTGCTCTGCTCCAAATGTCACATTGTCTTAGCCAATGACTGTGCTCTGCTGGGATGGATCCAGGTTTTCTGTGAAGGGGTTTCGAACATACAATTAGAGGGTTCATTTTCCAAGTATTACACAATTTTGATTGAAATTCTATGAGAATGAAATAATCAGACTGCATAGGGGGTTTGTTTTAACCCATGTAACCCTCTGTTATATTATCTATCAGGGATTTTAGTCGTTATACACCAGTGATTTTTTTTCTTAAAAAACGGTCGTTATTGGGCCCCTTCCCCCTCTCAGAGGAATATACTTTTTTCCCCCATTTCAGAGAAATGTTCCCCTCCTGGAACTAAGTTTTGTCTTGTAAAGAAAAATCCAAATCATATTTAGATTGTAGGCATCTCTAACAGGCCTAATGGTTGTTTGAATGTCCCATTATGATATACAAGCAAGTTAAATGCATTTGCAACACTGTATTTGAGAGTATAAGCATGTATTGAAATTTCCCCTTTTTGGGCGTTCACACGCAAATTTTCCCCTGCCTATGGGCCCTGACCGCCTTCCCCCAAAATTAAAAATAAACACTGTACACATTCAAACTTGGATCTGGGAAAGGGTAAAGAAGATGAGATAAAATATAATCTTGTGTCTTGGTCAGATTGAGATGTCCAAACTGGCCTCTGGCTATTCATTGTTGGTCACATTCAAAAATCAAAGTGCTGTCAGCACTGTATATTGGGCATCACTGAGAAATTGATATTGTGACAAAAGGACAATATGCTGATTTGCAAAATTGCCCCATTCTCTATTCGATGTTTTTTAAGCATTTTCTATGAAGCGAGTAAAAAGGCGTCATCGTTTGGAAAATGGTTAATTAATGTGTAGGCAAACGTGCATAGGTGATAAAAAAGTTGAATGTACACTCTCGGGGTGAATCCAAAATGTGAGGCTGTTTGGGAAAAAGGAAAATGTTACACTTTACCGGATTTTACATTATATCAACATGTTGGATTATTTTTTATTCTTAGCTAATCAGAATACCAAGTACGGACCCATTGTAGAGGCTTAGCCTAACTGATCTCTGATCTGCAAACATATTTCGATTAAATAGAATGCACTTGTTCATTGGTCCAAATGATCAGTCTAAGAACAGTATATGAGGTTAAAATGTAATGTTAAAATTCTAGAAAACGGCAAATTTAAGATGATGATCTTACTTTGATCAAAATATTTTAAAATCACAGTGTCTAAACTCTATAGGCTAGCCTCTAACCATTCGTCCTTTCCCAAACAAGACATTGTTATGAAGCAAATAATATGAAACATACAAAGATAACCGGAATTTTCTCCTTTGTCCGAATATTTTCTGTGCTTCATTGTACATGACATGATTTCATCTTTATCGTCACCCATTTCGTCGTCTGCAACTCTTTCTAATTTGAAAAACTCTAAGATATTGTCGTTTGGAAGAGCCTTCAACACAAGAGTTGAAAAAAAAAACTATAACGATAAAGTGAATGCAGATTCCTTAACCTATTACCACACAACGACTCTTTTTGACTCCTCACAAGATAATGCCATGGGAAAACATTGTGGAAAATGAAGAAATTGCTTGTGACAAGCAATTTCTTCATTTCCCACAATGTTTTCTACCCAAAAAGACCAAAACATTTTAAATTTCATGCACTTAAAATTGTTGTCTGCATCTTCTTTGAATTTGGACTAGTCCAAATTTTTGCCGTTTGGTAATGGGTTGACCAATTATCAGTCGCCGATTTCAAGCAAATAAATCGTTACATTGTTTGGTCTTTCTAGGAAGAAAATATTGTGGGAAATGAAGAACTTGCTTGTCACAACCATTTCTTCATTTTCTACCATGTTTTCCAAACACATATATTTCATGGGAACCTAAAGGGGTCAGAATATAGGAATGGGTAAAGCGCACACATTGTATCTAGGAAATGGGTTAAGGGTACACAATTGTAGTAGGTCAACCAGTGACCCAGTTAAACACCTGTTGACCAGTGCTTTCACTGGTAGGCTAAATGACCGTCAGAGCAGTAATATTTTAACTTCATGGAATTTATCTTAGAGTTACACTATTTTGCTTTCAACTCCTTTACTCAACCGAAAAGATTGTAAAAACGCTGAAAATACTAACAAGTATTCAATCTAAGCGAAAATTTCATCAAATGTAATTATTAACCCCCTCCTTATTTGTCGCTGAAGTGAAAAAGATGAAAAACGTTGAAGATAGTGACTGATAAAGGACGTTTCTGTGGTGTTTGAAATAACGTAGTTTGGCTTGCACACATAGCTCAGCGGGTTAGGGTGAGAATGTAATGGCTGGAGAGATGTCTGTAGTGAAAAACTGGTTATAATATATTGGGCTATGCCCAATATAATGATGTAACTACAGCTTGAATAAGCTGTAGTTACATCTTTTTGGAATGTGACCAATGACATAATCTACAATAAATAATTACTTTAAGTTCAATTTATCTATGGGCCACTGAATCCGGATGTAAAATAAATATTTTGACTCATGTAACCAACTACCCAGATATTGTTTTGGTTGCAGAAAAAATGTTGACATCCTTTTAAATCGGATATATTAACACTTTCCGAAGCAAAGGCAGTTTGGACGTCTATACCAAAAAGGACTATGTAGTATAGAAAACAGTAAAAGTAAATAAGAAAATGAAAATAAGCATTTTCTCCTTTTCACTTATTAATGTCTTCTGTGCTATATTATATAACATATAAAAATTCTGCTTGAAAGTCAATTGCAAGCTTCAAAGTACATTTATTAAGCTGCCTTCCCATTGCCGACTAAATCAACTTGATTGCCTAAATTCCCAGATCAAACCCGATTAAACTCAATCAAATGAATTTACACGACTTCTTCTTTATTTCTTATCGATTAATTCCCCATCATTTTTGCCGACTACGCTCCATTGTCCGGATAACTCTTGCCGACCAAGCTTGATCAGTACTCGATCGCTTGATCAAGCTTGATCGAGTTGATTTGGTTGGCAATGGGAACAAGCCTTTAGTTTATGTCGATAATTACTGAAAGTACAATAAATGTATAGACCATGCACTGACTCCGGATGTAGAATGAAATTAATATTTTGACTCAATGTAACCAAATATCAAGACTCTGTTATTAGCTCACCTGAGCACGAAGTGCTCGAGGGGAGCTATTGTGGTCACTCACCGTCCGTCGTCCGTCTGTCCGTCCGTCTGTCCGTCTGTCCGTCCGTCAACAATTTCTTCAAACATCTTCTTCTCCACAACTAACAGGCCAATTTTGACCAAACTTGGCAAGAATGTTCCTTGACTGACCCTTCTCAAAACTTGTTCGCGGATTTTTGATTTGTCAAAAATTGTGGGCGTGGCAGGGCGGGGCTTATCGCACTTAGAGAAATGTTAAGAAAATTCTTAAAAAAATCAAACATTGTTCCAATTTGAACCAAACTTGGCAGAATTGTTCCTTGAGTGACCCTTCTCAAAACTTGTTCTCAGATTTTTGATTCGTCAAAAAACGTGGCCGTGGCAGGGAGAAAGGGGCTTATAAGAATTAGAAAAATCATAAGAAAATTCTTTAAAAATTAACCATTGGGCCTATTTGAAGCAGACTTTGCAGGAATGTTCTTGGAGTCTCTCTGTTCAAAATTGATTCACAAATTTTTACATTTGTCAAAAAATCAGGGCGTGGCAGGGAGGAAGGGGCTTATCAGCCTTAGAGAAATCCTAAGAAAATTCTTTAAAAATCAACCAATGAGCCAATTTGAACCAAACTTGGCAGAATTGTTCCTTGAGTGACCCTTTTAAACATTTGTTCATTAATCTATAGTTTCGTCAAAAAAATGCGGGTGTGGCAGGGCGGGGCTTATCTAACCAAGAGAAATTGTTAAAAAAATCTTCAAAAATCTTCTTCTCCTTAACCATAGGGCCAATTAAAACCAAATTTGGCAGGAATGTTCCTTGGGTGACCCTTCTTAAGATCTGTTCGCTGACTTTTTATTCATCCAAAATTGTGGGCGTGGCAGGTCAGCATTTACCGGATTTGGAGAAAACATAAGAAAATTCTTTAAAAATCAACCATTGGCCCAATTTGAACCACACTTGGCAGAAATGTTCCTTGGGTGACTCTTTTCAAAATATTTTCTCAAATTTTTTATTCGTCAGAAAAAATTGGGCGTGGCTTATCGGACTTACAGAAATCCTAAGAAAATTCTTTAAAAATCAACCATTGGCCCAATTTGAAGCAAACTTTACAGAAATGTTCCTTGAGTGACCCTTTTCAAAATATGTCGGCAAATTTTGTATTGGTAAAAAAAAAGTGGGCATGGCAGGGCGTGGCTTATCAGACTTAGAGAAATCATAAGAAAATTCTTTAAAAATCAAGCATAGGGTCAATTTGAAACAAATTTGGCAACGATGTTCCTAGAGTGACCCTTTTCAAAATGTGTTTGCAAATTTTTGATTCGTCAAAAAAAGTGGGAGTGTCTTAAACTTCTTTCAGGTGAGCGATATAGGGCCATTCTGGCCCTCTTGTTTTGTTTTGGGTTGCTTACAAACTTGATGTCATTTAGTCATGTATCATTAGTACCCATTGTCTTCAACTTTGTCTTTAAAGATACTTGGTGTTGAGAATTCTAGAAAGAAGAAATTGCATAAATGGGGCCCGTTTTAAAGTAGATCTCTTTAACCCTTTTATTCTCCATCATGGTAAAAATTTATAAATATACTGCTCCAATTTGAAAGCCACAAAATTGTTGCTAATAAAGATAGTGTAAGCATGTTTTTTTTTTTTTTACAAAATAACAAAGAATATTGGTGCAAAAGGAGAAAATGCTGATTGTCAGCATTTTTCTTCTTTTGCCTTAATGTTTTCCAAAGCTATTACAGTTATATTAAAGCGTCTAAATATATTTCTCTGGTAAATGTTCAAATAGTTTTAATGCCTCCTATTTCCCAGTGAGGTGACACATACATAAAAAAGAATTAACTCAATTAGTGAATAATTGATGTAGAAAAAGTAGGTCCAGGGTCACGACAGGTGCTCAAACCCACACAATATTACATGGACAATGTTAACCCTTTCACTAGCATGCCTTGGCTTTGATACATCTGATAAAATATGCTTTGAACGGTGGCTGTAGAAGTCATCATCAATGTCATCATCATCATGGGTGTATTCTGCTGCTCTGTCAAAGTTTGACCTGTGAGTCTGAATATTTGATGTCTGGTAAAGGTTTTGACCATTCTCAAACATCAAATTTTAAGACTGCTCCATTTTTAAAGTTGCCTCAGACGACAAAAGAGGATGTAAATGAGTAAGTTATTTATGTATAATATAGCACAGAAAATATTGAGGCAATAGGAGTCCATTAGAAGTAAATGCTGATGATCAGCATTTTCTTTTCCTCAATATTTTGCCAAACAATTTCTACCAGGGACATCAAAAGTTTGTCTTGTTAAAGGTTTTAAATTTTAATAGAAGAAAAATGTTCACTAAATACGCCATACTTTTTAAAGTGTTTCCCATGTTAATGATACAAGGCTACACTTGTTACATTGTTATAGAGGAGTGTTGAAGTCATGTTTTACATGGTCATACAATTTCTTTTATTTTAATTACCCAATTGAGCAAAATTAAGACATGTCTAAATTGAAAGTGTCACTGCCATGGTGAATTTGGTAGTGCTTTAGACTCTAAGTAACGAGTTATGAGGTTCCAGTCTTGATCCCCTAAGCTGCGGCTAGCACCCTTTCAGACATTTTGTCTTTCACCAATGGGAGGGTAATCATACACAAGTTTGTGCTAAATGTTGAGAGCAGCTGAAGTCTTGTTGAGGATGTGATGTTGATGACTAAATTGGTCTTGTTTGTGAAACAGTTAAAGTGAACATTTTCATCTTAGGATCAACAGTTTCCTGAGGACAGTAACTGTTTCTCGCAGCTTTTTAAATACCCCTTTTTGCAGATAATTAAATTTAACTTAACTTTAGACAATGTTTAAATGCACATTCTCTAAAGCTTACATCTTTATTATTCCTGGCAAAATAAAGATTCCAGTGTTCAAAAATGAAATTACTAATTCATTAATAATTCTTAATTGATACTGAATATGACATCAATAATGTCAAATCAAACTGGAATATCCATATTGATGCATTTGTTACATGTAACGAACATCTCTCTGAATCTCTGTATTTCACAGATTGCTGTATGTGTGAACTATCTTCGCAGTGAGGCGTGAGCGCTACGGAAGCTGCGGAGACTTGTTAGGAGAGGGATTGGATGACATTTAACCAATGGTCTATTTGTGGGTTGTGTTGAATTATTTATGACATTGTTACACTTTCTCAGTGTCAAGTCCGGCACTCTGTCAAAGTGGACACCAATCAGTCAAATTGGAATCATTGACCTGAAAACCACCCAATAGACTTACATCAACTGTTGTCTTTAACCCTTTACCATAATGACGAAATTCTCTGCTGGTCTATTTTAAAAGCTGATGCAGATAGAAATGTTGATGTTCATACGGTTTGTATAAGAGTACAATTAATATAGCACAGAAAATGTAAAGGCAAAAGGAAACAATGTTTGTTATCAGCATTTTTTGTCTCAAAGTTTCCTCAAGCCTTTTCCTTGGAACATGAAATCACAGGTTTTGTTTCAGTTTTGAAAGGGTCGTTATTGCTGTCCCAGAAAATTGTCAAGAGTACATAGAAGTGATCGTCCTTTAAATCTGGTTTTGTTAGCAATTAATCAGCTGTGTCCCAATTTCTAGCATGACTATGTTGTAAATTGGTCCCCAAAGAATAATTAAAGAAAAGATCCTAGGGATGCTCAACTAATGGAGGATCGTGCTATGTGAAAATTGATCTAGCTGGTTGTAATTCTGTCAGGAAGAAATGCTTCAGAATACACAGTAAGGTACAAAAATGTTCCTTAATGTTTCTTTTACTTCTTCTTAAGGCAAGTTCTGCATCGCAACAAAACCAAACAGATGCTTGAGGTAAATAAGTTTTGTTGTTCTTGAATGTGGGAAATGTTTATACATGAAAGAATCAAGGGAAAGGCAAAATCTGCTGGAAATGTTCATAATTTTCCTTTCATTCATGTCTGCCAAAGCTTTCTCAAATTATAGGCATGCGAACAGACATTTTGAGGTATATATAAGGCCGGAGTAAGGGGTTATGTGACCAGTTATAGAACAAAATCTGTATGCTGCAAATAGACGATTTCAAGGGAAGTAAATTTCATTGCTTTCAAATTTTGAATTTTTGACTTACCGTATTTCACCTAATAGACGCGCCCCGGCGCGATGCAAAACGCCGTGGAGGCGCGTTTATTTGGTACCACTTTTACTGAATTTTAAAGTGCTTCGCTGAATGTAGAAAATCAACCTACCGTAAATTATCGACCAAGATATGTCACTTTATCAGTAGATGACGTTGTATCTTATAAATACACACCGGGTACATGTATAAATTGGCGGAGACGAAGCGACGTATCTGTCATCCAGTCTACAGTTACCTGCCAGTCTAGTCCTTTGTCTCGAAAAGGCGGGTGTGTTCTACTTTCGTTTTCGGAATGTTTTGATTTCTTCTTCTTCTTCACTTTACAAAATAATAAAACATACTTCCCGTGGTATCTGTCCATATTCATTAATTCATTTTCGGCAAAAATGATTTATTTTTCATTTGTGTGCGTACTATCAATTCGCTTTCCACTTCTTAATTTACTAATCAAATGCGACCTCTTACGGGGCTTTGAAATAAACTGCATAAACGGTCACTCTGCAAGGGGAATGATATTTAAGGAAAGTTTATCAATGCTCGTACCGGGGCTGGATGAATTTCAATTCTACCTAGAGAGGGATAACCATAATTGAATTATTCAATCAATTACCCGAGCCGTATACCCTATTATAAGACGCTTTACTTGTTGAGATAAAGCGTTTTTCCACGGGTATGATCATCACAAAGATGAAGTTTGGTGGAGTTTGAGTTTGGAATTTGTCATTACCGTCTACTCTACGGTCTACTCTACAGTCAAGGTAAGGTTGGGTGAAGGTGGGAGGGGTGTCCCATGGCTTCCGAGATTGTAAATATAGTGGGGGCGCGTCTATTAGGGAGGGCGCGTCTATAAGGTGAAATACGGTATGTTGGATTTTTTACCTACTCTTCATACAATTTAGAAACATTTTCACAAAAATTGTTTAGAATATTCCCCGGATATTTGAGCACGCTCAATTATTTCAGTTGTTACGAAAACAGGTGATATTGCATCTAGCAGTATATTACTTTAAAAATGCTCAGACTTATGGACATCACGGAATAAGTTAAATTATAACTATTAAACGAGAAGTGTATTACACAGGTCTTACCTTAACCCTTTCCCAAACAACAAAATTTCAGGGTGGTTCAATTTCAAAGCTGCTACAAACGACGAAATGCATGAAAATGAAGGACTGGATTGTGTACTTTATAGTACAGAAAACATTGAGGCAAAAGGAGAAAATGTTGGTTATCAGCATCTTCTTCTTTTGTCTCAATGTATTTGGAAGCCTCATCTACTAGGACGTCAAAATCAGGTCTTGTTTGGGAAAGGGTTATTAAGCAAGATTGGTTTTGGAAATGCACTATTTTACACAAAAGACTATACAAGAGGTAGATCTACAGAACCATAAAGCACACCGTTCATCCAGATACAAAATACACGGATTGGTCTTCCAAACGCGGATTTGAAAATCAACAGCGTGGGAATACACAAGGTAAGAAAACATCAACATATAGCCTTTTAATTGTCGCAATATAAAAAGTGTTTGTGCAGAGGTGATGCAAAATGGTTTATCTTGGGGGTGCAGCAGTTTCATAACAAAAGATTTGAGTAAACTATAGATACAAGCGATTTTAAATCGTAAATCACTATTTTCTCGCCCACTTCCCGTTTTGTTTTATATTTGCAGAAATCATTTAACTGGTTTCGAGCAAATATCTCTTCAAAATAAGTTTTCGACATCTATGGAACAAATCTATACCATTTATCAAACTGGAAAAATAAATTTTTGGTGTCTAAAGCCATGTTTAAAAATGAGCCTAGTTTGCTTCAAGGTACAACTTACCACGGATGTTGATACCACACACCACGGATGATCCACATAATTTGGGTAAAACAAACTCGGATGCGAAAATCGGGTTCAATAGTGCAAAACACTTAAAATGACGTTTCTAATTAAAATACAATGACAAATGCTTGATTTTTATAAGGTAAATGTGCTATAACCGCATCCCGTTGACTTTTATAGTCGGTTATTTACTTTGCATCACACGCTTAAGAATTTTATCTTATGTACCAAACTGTGTTTTGGAATTATCTTTGTTCTATTTATTCCAGAGACAAAAGCCTTCCTAAAGAAGTAGTTCAGAGCGATGATATTTCATTACCGGCCTCAATCACTTGATCATGTTACCGCTGTGTCTTGTGTGTGTTTGAGACCTATACGAGGCACATATGAGAGAAGCCAAGTTCTGCTTGCGGAAGTACCAGGTGATTTTTCTTGGGGTTCTCCTGCTTTCGCACCACCTACTGACTGTCCCGTCTCATTCGGATTGAAATAATCTTAAAAGGGACGTAAAATTGAATAAAAAAGAAGAAGAAAGATCTACTTGATCAGAAACTTTAAATATGAAGTTTAACCTAAATGATCAGTCACCGTTCACGATTAATTAAATACTTATCATAATGTTTACGATATTTTTATTAACGTGTACATGTACGAGCTTGTTGGGAGCAAAAAGTCATGATTAACCCTTTCCCAAATGGCAAAATTTTAGGGTGGTCCATTTTGAGAACTTCTGCAGATGACAAAATAAATGATATCAAATGCAGAAAATGTGCATTGTATTGCATAGAAAATAATGAGAGGAACGGAAATAAATGCTGATTATCAGCATTTTCTTCTTTTCTTCCAATTGAGTTTCTAATAGACACGTCAAAACCAGGGCCCCGTATTACTAAACATCTTACGATCAAGTTTTTGTGTAAACTGTGTAACAAGACATCTGATTGCACGAGAAATCCGACTGAGCCAATCAGGGCTGTTTTTACAAGTAATTTTTAAAAAATCAAACGTACGATCGTTAGTAATACGGGGCCCAGTTCTTTTAACTGTTTGGGAAAGGGTTAAGTGGCCGTTTTATCATTTGTTTATTTCAGAGCTATGGATTTTCGTTGTTACTACAATAGTCCCAGCCGAAATTGACAGTGACGTAGGCTGATGTTTACTGCTGCAAAACCAATCAATTCGTCTGATTTGCACCGTTACAAATACGAACAGAGTTGATTGGTTGTCAAGTAGTAAACATTAGCCCACGTCACTGTAATTTTCGGCCGGTACTATTGTAATGCCCCTTGAAGTTTTGAGACCTTGAAACAACAATCGATCATTTCAGTTGTTTTGGGGGAATTTTGCAAAAATATTAGATTGACATGTTTAAACAGATACTAATTTGATTCATGCTTGTCATTTGGTGAGCTTACATCCATATTTTCAAGGGCGAATTCGATCTCGTTTCTCAAGTGCGCAGACTTGCCGGACAGCACTGTTCAAGTTTTTGTTATTTTTGCGTGCAGGATCAACAATCAATGTGAGTCCTTATTTTCACAACCAAAGTCTTCCAGAGGCATGGTAACTAGTTCTTGAATCTACGCAATTTATGTTCATTTCTATTCATAGTTCAGTGGCGTAGGAAGGTTTATAATATGGGGGGGGGGGGGGAAACATTAATGTAAATGGAAATATGGGTGTATTATGGGGGCCATAGGGGGCAGACCCCTTTTCTAAATCATAAGGGGGGCCAGTTCCCCCTGGCCCCCTCTTCCTACGCCTATGTAGTTTGTTTTACATGCTGTCGTAGAGGGCCTTTCATAAAGACTTTCACTTCAACCCACACTAAAGAGTAAGAGAGACAATCATGATCAATATTCTTGGCAATATCTTCATGAAAGAAATGCACCCATATACCGTATGTTTACATGTAATAATTGACAGACATGCGTAATTGAGTTGGTGTTTGAATATCGAAGATGAAAACCTTTTGGAGCTCACTATCAAACTGCAATGAAACAAGATGATAATGAGGGTTTTAATCCTAGAATTTAAAGATTGAAAACAAAGACACGGACAATTTATCTGTTAATATGCAGCGGATATTCACCTATCTCTTTATAAAACATGTAAACATTGATTACCAATGTCTTTACCGTCGAAAGTGCTCATCCACAAGCCTTTTAGTTTTAGTAAGTCAAAATAAGCCATAATTGGTCTTAAACCAAACATCTATTGGCTCTAAACGATGTAAAATTGGTTTTAACAAGGATGCAGCCAATTTTCCTTAAAAAAAAAGACCGGAATTTGTTTTTTTATTATCCGTGTCGGTTGTATCGATGGTTCTGAGTTTGTTTTACCTGCTGGAGAATTTGCACCGTGGTATGTTGCACCATAGCAACTGACAGTACCCAATTTCAAATAGTTCTTGTTCTTTTTCTGTTCTTTTTTTATGGGTTCTTGTAAAGAAAACACTTGAAGCGATCCTCGATCCTCCGTGAGACATCAATTTGACAATAATTATGTGCTTTGATAATAATTTACAGACATTCTTACCAAAATTTTTCTCTTTTCGTGCATCAAAGTCAGATTCAGTAGCATATATTTCTCTTACTAACAGATTTTATGAGACAGGATTTTAGGTAAACATTGGCAAAGTTATGTACGTTTTCATTGTATGTAACACAAAAATCAACTCAGCCGATATTCGTTGTAATTAAAGATAATAAATACCCACTCTTGTTTCCCGCCGTTCAAAATAAAATTGTTTACATCCGCGTTTGGAAGACCAATCCGTGTATTTTGTATCTGGATGAACGGTGTGTAAAGACAGATTTCAATGGATGGGGAAACCATAGAAAAATAAGTGTTGTAGAATTCATTTCCTGTCAGCATGTCACACAACCAGTCTTTGACTGGCAGCCATTGACATTAGCATAAATTCAATTTTGTTTTTCTGTCACAGCTTCAGATATCTATCAGAGATATACTAGCGCAAAGGTTACCTTATAGTGGCTTTTCATCGAAAACCTTGTAACTGCAGCTTAAAACATGCTGCAGTTATGAGGTTTTTGATGAAAAGCGAAGTTATACTATCAGCTAACATTTATACTTGAACAACACAATACCATGGAGGGGAAATGAAATGGTAATGGTTCTAGAATTTGCTGTTAAAGCTATTCTGCTTTGCTCTTGATTAATAAATATTAATTTAAGGGACCTTCTGCTTATAACTGCTAACTCTTTTGTTAAATATAAATCAAACCATAACGTCGGTGCTATGACAAAATTGCGTAATAAAAATTTTGCTCGAAAACCATTTTTTCAGGAGAGCCAAAAACGTTTTAGTACTTTTTACCGTTTTAAAAAAATGTGCCGACAAAATTGCGTAACTCAATAACTACATGAACAATTCAGCTTCTTTAAGGTAAAATAAGGTAATTGAACATAACTAACGGTTCATTTATTGGTCAAAGTAGAAGAAAAACAGAGGAGAATGCCATTTCTCAGCCTTTTATTACTCTCGTGTAAATAATTTTTCTATGTACAACACATTTTTGTCAGCTAAATCAAGTTACGCAATTTTGTCACATGATAATTGAAAGGGTTCTAATAGGTGTAGAGAAACGCCGTTTTGACAGGATATGCGCTCCTACAAACTACATAGAAAGCATTTATAAAAAAAATTGACAAAATTGCGTAACTAATTTGTTGTACGCAATTTTGTCATAGCACCGACGATAAATTTTGATTGAAATCAGCAGATTCTTAATTTCATAAATTTCTTTGATTTGTAAAGCTTTTCAACATCGAAGTAGCGTTAATGTTTGTGGAATGGTTTCCAGGTAAGTTCAATAATCTTGTACTTAAAGTACAGAACAAGAAAAACACATATTCCACGGACAGAAAAATAAGTGTTGTAGAATTCATTTCCTGTCTGCATGTCAAACAAGCAGTCTTTAACTGGCAGTCATTGACATTAGCATAAATTCAATTTCATTCCCCTTTCACCAGCTTGAATATTTCTATCCACATACTATCATAGACTTGGAATTTCTAGAAATATGTGTTATTTTTGCCTTGATTTTGTAAAACATGTATTGTGTTAAACAAGCAATATATGCCAAATTAAATCTAAGAGATTGAATTGCCTTGGCGGTCTTTGTTGATAGTTATTAAAAATAATCATACAAAGTTATATGAGTGAGCCAAATAAAGTACCAACATTGCAAAGAAAGTAACTCCGCTTTCTAGAAAGGATGCAGAAACGTATTTCTAAAAGCATTGTAAGAGTTCTTATATGGTTCAGGCTTTTAATACTGACTCCCAAACCATGTCATTGAAAAATGATCCAAGTTGACAGACTGGTTGCAAACAGCAAAATGATTGATATACTAAAAGGTGGAAAATTTATATAATTATATTACAGGTCACAAAACATTGAGGGAGAAAAGAAAAATGTATGTGCATTATTCTCTTCTTTTCTCTTACAAGTATTAGAAATTTTTATTTGCCATTGATGTGAGTTTCAATCAGGGATTGTCAGGGAAAAGATTGGAATACTTAAACACTTATTCAACAATTAGTGCATTGATCGAGAATTATCCAACTTTTTTCATCATTAGATTTCTGGGATTCCCTAGACTGGTGAATGTACCCTCCAATACCAAACAAACTATAATTTAGTCCTAAATACCAGAGAATTACAGACAAAGTGACAGCCCTATCATTATATAACCCTTCTTATGCTGCAGTCAGCGCAGGAATGTAACTGCAAAATGATCCATTTTAATGATTTTTATCCTCTGCAAGATGTTAAGACGTCGCGCACGGTATTGCGTCACTTTTCAAAAAACACTACCCTCCGCGATTCATAACTGAATTTTGTAGGAATCGTTTTCGTTCTCTCAACTTTGTTACATATCAAAATAAGTGTAAAGCCTTGATATTTTTCAATGTTATACTCATTTCAAGTTCTTATTTTGTATAAATTTGCTAGAAATTTTTGTTCGTAGATTCGACGAAAAAACGCGCGTAACATGTAACATAAATGTTCAAGAGTAACGGATATTTATTAGCAATTCTGCGATTAAGTAACGTCAAACACATGGAAAAATATATTTTGTGACAGTGGAAATGCTGTAGGATGTTTTACCGATCGGAAATAAAATTTCTACGTCGATTACGCAAATTAGCCCAGTTTATTTACCAAAAATCGAAGTGTAACAATTAGAATTACGTCGCAGAAAAAATGACAATTTTGTTGAATATTTTGTTAATTAATGACTCTAATGCAACCAAACTTGATATAAAAAATACCATTTTTCTCTATTTCTATAATATATGGAAGAAAATCAGTTAGCATAGTAAACGAAACAATTATTATATAGAATGCGTGTGGACAGAAATTGTTTCGTGTCTTTAAAAACTCTAATTTTTTACCATTTAGACTTAAAAAAATACAAGTTCTCTTATTCATACAAACATTTAATTTCAATGTGGAAATACCATTTTTTTCTTGTTGATCATATCAAAATTTCGACACAAAATAACAAAACGCATAAAAGATATTCAATTTTTTTCTTGTGGACAGAAAATGTATTTACGTATACTTTATTTATTTGACGTAATCCTGAAATTATCTAATTGGCGCATTTTAAGGTGAAAAAAGAACAAATCAAAGTGGCGGAAAAGCTATAAAAAGACAAAAGATGGAAACAGTGGAGTATTTCTTAAAACGTGGTCCTGTCTTTATGAATCAGTTTAGATTATATAGAGAGTAAACATTAAAAGCACTACACAACCGTCTACGCAAAAACTTATCGTTATGCAATTGACGTTCGCTAGTTTGACGTTACATTTTAGTGACGCAATACCGTGCGCGACGTCTAAAGGCTAGTTCAAGATGTTTGCTGGTAACAAAATATGTCCAGAAAGGAAAGATATAATGCAGGTCTGACAGGAAAAACGCATGCATTGGCTATGGTGTTTGGTTTAGAATGGGATAAAACCTGGCTTCAAGTGCCCCCAAAGGAGCATACTGCATTTAATCTCATAAAAAATCAGTTGAGTATTGGCCAAGTAATTGGAAAAACCTACCTTTATGCGAGCAATTTTTTGGATGTGTACGCTTCCAAAGAGGCATGTGGGTTATGCTAGGTTCCCTCAGTTTATCTGAACAACTTGGTCATGCCCAGTCAAATGATCTAGTACAGATGAAGCTTGGTTGTCACGGACGATCTGAAGTGGTTGGGATGATCGAGCTTTATATTCATCACTAGGTCTTTGCGATCAATCCTACTCATCTTTTTTAATATCAAAAATATTAGTTTGCTATCTAGAAGATAATTTATCAGAAAGAGATCTTTTATTGAAAGGATAGAAGATCCACTTGATCGAGAATCAAACACATCTTGAGATCAGTTAGTGTGATCATGTTGATATTTTATACCAGACCTGCATCAGTGGCACTGCACTTCATCACCTTTATTTGTCCTCAAGTGACTCCCTAAAGCATCAATTTTACCGCTACATCATCAGTTTATGTGACCAAATCCGCTGTAGATGTTGAGTTTCATTGAGTGATGGAGATATCATTTGGATAGTTCTGATGGGAATTTAAGAGATTTGGTTAATTGGGTTGATATTTGATCGTCAGTGGTAACCTAGCAATAGTCACCCTGATCGAAGGTTTCTAAAGGGTTGTCAGAAACAGGGCTCTTAAGTAAGTTTTCTAGTAATAAAGATGGGGGGGAAAAAGGTAGGGGAGATTCGGGATTTCTCGGACATGTGGGTAATCTCGGACAGCCAGATGTTTCTCTTTATAAATAAAATGTCTTTATGAAGTATTTTCCAAAATCAGCTGTATTTATAGGTATAACATGTCATCAATCGAATGCGTCTGAAAAGATGAAACCACGTGACATGTATCGTGACGTGTGGGGAAGTTTACTCATTTCTGAGACGTAGTGTCCGACTTTACCCGACGTATTATCGTATTTAGCTATTTTAAACTCGGACACTAGATGATTTCTCCATGTTTATCTGATTTTCATGCGCGAATTAGCAACATAAATGATGTCGACTGCAACAGCTTTCAAAAAAAATGGAGCAGTGCAAAACTTTATTGTTTTGGAATGTGTTAAAACAACAGTTGCGTCTGAGATTCCCCGTTCAATGAATTTGTCAATGTCTGAGTTTACCTTACTCTAATAGTATACTTTATTTCGTAAAATTATCTGCCTTGGCTTTATTTTAACTGTTTAAGCCAATGAAATTATTGTAGAATTGGAATACTTCATTGTGTTCGTTGTTGATTCAGAAGCTTGTCTGTCCGAGAGAGTGTGATATCTATGGTGTTCTGACAGAGACTATGTTTTGTGTCCGAGTTATATACCGAATCTCCCCTACAAGTTATGAAGGAACCACAGGTATACCCTCTATAATACTGGTATACACTCTATAATTTGGATTTGTTTGATTGACAACCCTAAGCAACAAGATAAATATGGGTTTAGCAATTAGAAGTCTGCTAAATTTCTATTTCTAACTCAGTCTATATAATTTACGTCAAAGGGATAGGAATAATTTCAGGATAATAATGTCTTATAAGGAGCTCCAGAACTGTGGGCAAAGCACAGTAACTGTTTGTTGTAGGCCAGACTGTTAATCAATGGGTCCTGAGTGCAATCCTTGTCAGTGGCTAATTATCCTTTGTGACAGTCTATTTCCCACCAATGGGTTGATGATCCTAAACCTAAGTTGAATTATCTAGAGGTTCAGAAAGGATATCCAGATACTGTTGGTCAGAGAAAGGTAGGGATTCATTGTTAGGTGCTTCAACTGCCCCAAGCACTATTTTAACTACGGCTTTAAAGACCTTTGACACCTTTGAAATATTGTTGAAGCATAAATTTAATGTTCACTGAAAATTGATAAAAACTTTAGTATAGATAGTCATTAGAATCAACTCAATTTAAATATCCCAATGAGTACCCACAACTTTTTGTTTTAAACAAGTGATAATAGATTCAGAAATCAGAATGTCATCATTTCAAGAAGCTGGAAATTCAAGGACCTGAGTTTCCTCTATTTTCAACTCTGAGGCTGGATCTCCACCAACAAGGAAACAATTATAATTACAGAGCTCCAGATAGGATGCGTATTTGCGTAAAATACGCATTGATTTGGTCTAAATACGCATTTACTTTCATAAAAATGCGTAAAGTTACGCATTCAAAATAAGGAATACGCATTTGATAACCGTAAGTTAGCGTATCAAGTTCGAAGAACGCCGGAAGAACACATAGAAAAGGAAATTCCAACGATTAAAAATAACGTTTTAGTCTGTAAAAATAGCTTATCGAAGTGTCAATAAAAACCGGGAAATATTGGGGAATACCAATTACGTCACCAGCCGAGCGAATGCAGATGACAATCGGCTATTCCGTAGATCTACCGAATGCTGCCGAGTGGTGTATTTTGTTCGAATTTTAGTCAATCGTTGATCTCCGTGATTTTTTTTTTACGGAGCAAATCGTTTACTCGATTTTGATTGGATGATAAATATCGGGCCATTGCATCATTTCGTTAATCGGAAATAGAAGCTTGAAGAAGTTTGTTTTCTTTTTTAATCGGTAAACGATAAGATCCACTCCTGGGCACATCGTAAAGGCGGTTTTGGCCAACAGTATTTCAGAAGAGGCCCTACAGCATAGACAATGATAGTCCACGATGGTAATCTCGTTCAGAAAAAAAAACAAACAAAAAAAACACTTGATGGTCGGAAACATAGCGCGCTTAGATGTCCGAAAATGAAAGTAGGTCGTTCCGGTGGGGTGCTACTGTTAATTTTAATACTTTCCCGAACAAGAGGGTAAATACTCCTTGCCTCCAAAAAATATCTGAAAATACGCATTGGAAAAAATTCTGAGGGGTAAATACTCCTTGTCTCAAAAAATTATCTGGAGCTCTGTAATTATCAAGGCTATCATATTTTCATCTAGACATATTAACCTTTTCTCAAACAATCATGCATTTTGAACCACCTACATTTTGAAGCTTTGGAAAATACCAGAGAAAAGTAAGAAAAACAAGTGCATGTCGTATTGCGAAGCAATACATGAGTCCCCAACAGGATAACAAAAAGTCCTTTCTTATAATATAATATCTCCTTCTTACTGGATCTATATCTCTATAAAAAGTTTGAAGTTGCTAGCACTTTAGGTTTTGGACAATAAATCCCGAACAAAAATATAAGAGTAAAAACAACAAAGGGCAATAACTCAATTTGGTTATGGTTAAGGAGATATATTCCAGACAAAAATGTAAGGGTAAAAACAACAAAGGGCAATAACTCAAAAAGTGGGCGTGGCAGAGTAACAGTTCTTGTACGTGACACTTCTCCTCAATGAGATCTATAAGTGTACAAAGTTTGAAGTTTGCTAGCACTTATGGTTAAGGAGATATGTACCGGACAAGAGTGTAAGGGTAAAAACAACAAAGGGCAATAACTCAAAAAGTGGGCATGGCAGAGTAACTGTTCTTAAACATGACACTTCTCCTCAATGAGATCTATCAGTGTACAAAGCTGAATTTGCTAGCACTTACGGTTTAGTAGATAAGTTCCGGACGAGAATGTAAGGGTAAAAACAACAAAGGGCAATAACTCAAAAAGTGGGCGAGGCAGAGTAATAGTTCTTGTTAGTGACACTTCTCCTCCATGCGATCTATAAGTGTACAAAGTTTGAAGTTTGCTAGCACTTATGGTTTAGGATATATGTACTGGACAAGAATGTAAGGGTAAAAACAACAAAGGGCAATAACTCAAGAAGTGGGTGTGGTATAGTAACAGTTCTTAAACATGACACTTCTCCTGAATGAGATCTATAAGTGTACATAGTTTGAAGTTGCTAGCACTTACGGTTTAGGAGGTATGTTCCGGACAAGAATGTAATGGTAAAAACAACAAAGGGCAATAACTCAAAAAGTGGGTGGGGCAGAGTAACGGTTCTTAAACATGACACTTCTCCTGAATGAGAAAGTGTACCAAGTTTGAAGTTGCTAACACATATGGTTTAGAAGATATGGCACGACAAAAGCGTGGTGGACGGACAGACGTTCCAACATTTCAGGATTAAGTGTTTTTTTCTTTGATCTTTATGTAGAAAAGTGCCACATAAAATGGCATAGTTTAAGTGGTTTTGTTCTATATTTCATATAAATTATGGACGGATTGAACCACATAAACACCATGAGGTTTGCCCGAACAGACAGACGGACAGACGGAATCGAGCAAACCTATAGTCCCCCAACCGGTAACCGGTGGGGGACTAATAAAGTGACTGGGCTTTCAAATTTCAGTTTCATAAATTTTGTAATTTCCCCTGCCAAAAAAGTTTAAGAACACATTTCTAGTTCTAGAACTGTTCTAGAACATTTTAGAATGTTAAATGGCACTTCTAGAACATTTCTAGGACTGCCATTTCAGGTTCTAGAACATTTCTTGAATTTAAATGAACATTTCGCAGGGGTAGCAAAATGAACAAATTCCATCTGATCGGCTTGGGCACAATTATGGCTTGTCCAATCCGAAGGCTGTAATGAAAATTAGATTTAGAGACAATTTAGAATTGTTAGCGAATATAGACCCTGTTGTTCATGTGAAATCTCTCCCCTCGCATTCTCGCAGACTTGATTAATTTCTACCTTTCCCAGTCTTGTTTATGGTGGAAGGTTTTAGTAGCAGATGTTCAAGAAAGCTCTAATTTTAGACAGAAAGTGTGATCATAGACTATTTTAATCCTTTCCCAAACAAAAAAAATTAAGGTGGTTTAATTTGAATTAGGCTACAGATCAAAAAATACTTGTTGATATTAAAGACTGGATTTTATGTGATATAGCTAAGAAAATATTGAGGCAAAAGAAGAAAATGCTGGTCACCAGCATTTTCTTCTTTTTCCTCAATGTTTTCCGTAGCCTTTCCTGTTAGGTGTGTACATACAAGATCTATTTGGGAAAGGGTTAAGAGAAAGAAAATTACCAGACAAGGTGAAAGAATGTGCCAATCAATAGAAGTTAACAGTCTCAAACCTTTCCCAGCCAATCTGTAGCTTTCATTTTTATACCTCCGCAAATGAATGTTTCGATCGGGGTATGCTGGGATCAACCTGTCTGTCAGTCTGTCTGTCTGTCGGTGTACAAATTACTTGTCCAGAGCATAATTATCTCTGAAAGTAAATTAGCTATGACCATGAAATTTCATGGGTAGATAGATCTCAATAATGAAAATTGCAATGTACAAGGAGTATAACTCTACCTTGCTTATTTTGTTAAAAGTTATCGCCCTTTGTTTTTCGACTGCGGCAAATACCCTTACTGACAAAAATGTCACCCATCAGTGGTTTGATATCTTGAACCTATGTGGGGGAGCAGCTGGAGGCTCGGTAATGGTGTTGTGGTAGTACTGGTATGAGAAACAAAAGGAATCCATGGTTAGGTGCTCCAGCCGCCGCGATATGACCTTAGTAGTTGAAAACGGCGTAAAACCCCAATAAACCAAACCTTTGTTTTTCGACAAAAACTTGTCCAAACAAATGTAGTGGTGGGGGACAATTTTTCACCTTCAGTGATAGATTTCTAGTTTCTTTTGCTTAATTCACTGATATAAAAAGCGCAGGCGAAGGAGAAAATGCTTGATCGCCTTTGAACACTCATGATCACCCGTGCCAATGGAATTTTGTACACTTTACAAATCAGTTCTAGTTCTGAACATTTTCTGTACTAAATTGTACAAAAATCTTATCTTTATCAACATCAAATATGTCTTATGGGAAAGTGTTTTAAAACAAACTAAATTTGATTTAGCTAATTATAAAGGGATGGTGTCAAATGATCAATAAATAAGTACAGGTTAATTAAAGCTTCCACTATGTTTCATTGAATTTCACACAAGGAATTATTCAATTTACCGATTTTTGCAATCATTTCCATCAGTGTGTTAATGAAGTCTGCCATAGGATTAGACCTTTTCTAAAATAATCTTTACTGGTTTGAAAGGCTTTGAAAAACATTGAGGCAAAAGAAGAAAATGCTGTTAAACAGCATTTTCTCCTTTTGCCTCAATGTTTCCTGTACTACAATGTGGACAATTTGCAAATTCATTAACATTAATTTTGTTGTCTGTAGCAGTTTTGAGACTGGGGACGTCTGAATTATATTGTTTGGAAAAGAGTTGAAGGTAGAAAAAAAGGCATGACAGTGATCATGAGGCTGTTCTATTTTTGTCGATCTGTTAATTGGAAATATAATGTATCGGCATCACATGTAAAAAGGCTTATTAACCCCTTTCTAAATAAATGCTTATTTCCTGGCATGTCTTCTTATCTTCAGGTCTTTATGTTTTCTTTGTCTTATTCGCTTCACCAAAGTTATACCAAAATAATCTGATTGGATATTTTTCTGGACCGATCGAGCCAGATTAAGTTAATGAAAACAGAATTGTTGCTACACAGTGACGCACAATTCCTGATAGTGTGTCAATCAATCAAACAAATCAAACAAGATTCAATTGTTGAAGCAAGAAATTCTCTGATCTTCTGTAAACTAAGACTGACAGAAAAGCAATATTTCTGCTTCAGGCATTTAATCTGGGCTTTTAGATTTGGTCCTATTTAAGATACCCTCTGATCGAGGAAAAGTCTTTCCTGTGGTTTGGTAAATGAGGAAATTGTTTTTGATGAGCAATGTCTTCATTTCTCACATTATTTTCTACCCCAAAAGACCAAAAACTTTGAAATTCCATTCACAAAATGGTTTTCTGCAACATTCCTTAATTTGGATTAATCTTTATACGCCGCCGGAGGCGGACGTATATTGGCGTCATCTTCTCCGTCTGTCCGTCCGTCCGTCCCTCCATCCATCCATCCGTCCGTACGTTAGTCCACTTTTCTTGTCAACGCAACTCCTCCTAAGTTTCTGGCTGGATCTTCTTGAAACTTGGTCAATGTTATCACCTCAATTGGTAGATGTGCATGAAGGAAGGATTTTATGGTTCGTTGATTTTTGCCTGAGTTATGCCCCTTAAAAACTTAGTCTCTGGGGCTTATTGAAGTTGCAGCCTTGTCAACGCAACTCCTCCTAAGTTTCTAGCTGGATCTTAATTAAACTTGGTCAATGTTATCACCTCAATTGGTAGATGTGCACGAAGGAAGGATTTTATGGTTCATTGATTTTTGCCAGAGTTATGCCCCTTAAAAACTTAGTCTCTGGGGCTTATTGAAGTTGCAGCCTTGTCAACGCAACTCCTCCTAAGTTTCTAGCTGGATCTTCTTGAAACTTGGTCAATGTTATCACCTCAAATGGTAGATGTGCATGAAGGAAGGATTTTATGGTTCATTGATTTTTGCCAGAGTAATGCCCCTTAAAAAAACGTAGTCTCTGGGGCTTATTGAAATTGCAGCCTTGTCAACGCAACTACTCCTATGTTTCTGGCTAGATCATAATGAAACTTAGTCAACATCATCACCTCAATTGGTAGATGTGCATGAAGGAAGGATTTTATGGTTCATTGATTTTTGCCAGAGTTATGCCCCCTTAAATCTTAGTCTCTGGGGCTGATTGAAATTGCAGCCTTGTCAACACAACTTCTTCTAAGATTCTGACTGGATCCTAATGAAACTTGATGGATGTTATTACCTAAATTGGTAGATGTGCATGAAGTAAGGATTTTATGGTACATTGATTTTTTCCTGAGTTATGCCCCCTTCAATCTTAGTCTCTGGGGCTTAATGATATTTCAGCCTTGTGAACGCAATTCCTTCCAGGTTTTTGACTGGATATTTATAAAAACCTTTTTGTGAACACAACTTTTTACAGGTTTTTGTGTGAATATTTATAAATCCTTGTCAATGTCATTTTTTTGTCTCAAGTTTTATAAGTGGCGGCGTATATTGTGACCATGGCACTCTTGTTGTCCTTTGGGAAAGCGTTAACTGTGATATGATCAATATAAGAGTGACAGTTTATATCTGATTTGATATCACATGGAAAAAAAGCTCTATTAATTAAGAAGTCAGTAGAATTGTCGTTTTTCAACAAATGCCTCATAACTGCAGCTTAAAACAGGCTGCAGTTACGAGGTTTTTGTTGAAAACGAAGAAGCGATATTGACGTTTCTGATCATACTAACAGAATTTCTTCGGCCTATCATAATGAAGTGTAACAGTGCTATTGTTGTTCCTTAATTAATACTCCGATGTAAATCTTCATCAGGAATTTCTCCCGGCATTTCCTGTCGCTACAGCACTCACATTTCAAAAACAGAATTATAAATATAATGTCGCTTTTCATCAAAAACGTTGTTATTATGACCTGATACAAATTGTAGTTACAAGGTTTCTGAAGAATTGGATTGTATGGATTTTTACGTCCCACTCAACAGCTTAGGTCATATGGAGACGGGACCTCCGTTTAAAGTCTCATCCGAAAGACTGGAGAAGCGGGGGATCGAACCAGCGATCCCTGTGTTTCAAGTCCAGCGCGTTACCACTGCACCACATCCGCCCCGTTTCTGAAGAAAAGCAGTGATATGATTCCACTGCAATACCCAAACCATCAAGCTTGCAACATGATTGTAAAAGCTAGATTCATAGAAAATAAGATTGCCAGTCAAGTATGTCACAAAAGCTAGTGCAAGCGTAGAAAAGAGTTGCTGCTAGTTAGCATGAATTTGCCAAGCAGATGCATGCTTTCCTTTTCACGGTGGATAATTACATGATACAATAGTTACTGAATATCTTCAATAAAGCCGCGTTCCCATTGCCGACCAAATCAACTCGATCAACTTGATTGCCTAAATTCCTCGATCAAACCTGATTAAACTTGATCAGATGTATTTACATGACTTCTTTATTTCTTGTTGATTAATTTCCGATCATTTTTTGCTGACCATGCTCGATCCTCCCGATCACTCTTGCCGACCAAGCTCGATCAGTACTTGATCGCTTGATCAATCCTGATCGTGTTGATTTGGTTGGCCTTACCTTTGTTAATACAGGACCAATTTGAATTTGGTTTAAAGCAGAGACCTTGACCTTTGAGTTTGACCTACTTTTAAAAAACTTTAACCTGGCCAGTGTAGCGCATGCACTATTACGGATAGGGCCTTGATATATCACATATGGATACCTCATGAGCTTGACCTTGAGACCATGACCTTTGACCTAGTGACCTTGACCTTTGACACTGGTTTTTGTGACAATCTCTCATACAGGCAAGCTACATTGTCTGCAGACAACTCTTTGAGAGTGTTTTTGTCTTGCACAAATTAAAATGTAAAATTTTATCATACCATATACATTCCTCAGAGAAAGGACCAAATCTAAAAGCCCAGATTAAATGCCTGAAGCGGAAATATTGCTTTTCTGTCAGTCTTAGTTTACAGAAGATCAGAGAATTTCTTGCTTCAACAATTGAATCTTGTTTGATTTGTTTGATTGATTGACACACGATCAGGAATTGTTCGTCTCTGTGTTACAACAATTCCGTTTTCATTAGCTTTTAAACCCTTTCCTAAACAGCAAGGTTTTTAGGGGATAAAAATTCAAAGTTGTTGTAGATGACAAACTTGATGTTGATAAAGGTATGACTAGGACTAGAAAATCATCCAATTGAACTACTTTCATACCATTTCTGTATATTGATCGAAGGACACTAAACTGACAAGTGTTTTTGAAAATAGAATCTTTCAGAAATGACAAAATTTTTTGAAAACTTCTCATGTAGAATGATCTACAGAAGTGAATAAAATGTTATACAATGCTGACGCAGATCCGGGATTTCTGTGAGGGGGGTTGAATATACAGATAAGTGGGGTTCCTAGTATAACACAACTTTGACTGAATTCCTGCGTGAAAATGAAAGAATCAGGCTGCAGAAGGGGTTTGTTTGAACAAAAAAAAAGCGAAAAAAAAAGGGACAAAAGTTCAAGAATGCATTTCTAGTTCTAGAATGTTCTAGAATAGTACCGGTAAATTGCAATTCTAGAACTGCTCTAGAACAGTTCTAGAATTGCCATTTAACATTTTAGAACAGTTCTGGAACTTTTTGCAGGGGTTCATTGATTCATATCAAGACTGAAAAGTTGTAAGCATTGACTGAAACAAACCGATCCATGACTTCTAGAAATAGATCCAGTTTTTCATGTGTCAATGTTGTTTACACATGACAGAATGTAATAATTCCGATAATTGAATCATGAAATACAACATGACCTAGTAACTTCTTCAAACTACTGTGGATAAATGAGACCCTAGTTTCGGTTCCCCTCAAAGTCATAATTGAGTGCCAGACATTTTGATACATATAGACCAAGACAGTGTCAAATCTTGTTTTATGCAAAAGTATACTTTTATGCCAAACAATCCCTTTTTTGGCAACCTTTACAGAGAAAAACTTAAGACAGAGAAAAGAATTATGCAGTAATATTTCTGTATCTATGAAAGTTTTTAAAAAACCAGGCCAATTTCCTTCAATAATTTCCAAGTTTGCATCTTTTTAAGGTCACCAAAACCTTGATTGTTTTGGGGAGAGTTTAATGACCAATGAATCATAGAACTTTCATGAAATTCATTCCATTGATTATAAGAGGATTAAGTTGTTGTCCTACAATTTATCACTATTTTGCATTGTCTGTAAGGGTAGTCCCAACGACAACCTACTAAGTATAAGGTTGTTGAACCCAACCAAGACTTGAACAAGATTTACTATACTACTCCCATCATAAAATCGATCTTCAAAAGAAGGAAAACATTATTTCATAACTGGTTCATCCCACATATTGACACTTTTTTACGACCCGCATGAAAAGTTCATGGGAAATATTGTGGAAAATGAAGAAATTGCTTGTCAAAAGCAATTTCTTCATTATCCACAATATTTACTCAACCAAACTGCAAAGACTTTCATCATCTTTAAATTCAGATGTCTTATTATTTGCTGGGGGTAAGAAAATCATTAAATTTCGTCATCGGTTTAGTTGGATGGAATCAAGAAGCTTAATATGTTAGTCCACTCGATGCTGCTTCCTGGCCAATACTCAGGCTAAATGTTGCATGTCCCAGTCAAAAGTCCAAGATAGCCTCTGCTACTGGGGATCAAACTCGGAACCTTTCATCTTTGATCAGTCTAATATAATATCATTTCTCTGGCTATGGGGAAATTAAGAACAATTTACAACTAATTATAGGTTTTTTCATAGAACAATTTTCAGTTACATAACCCTTTCCCAAACAAGACCTGGTTTTGACGTTCCTAATATAAAAGGCTTGGGAAAACATTGATGACCAGTTTCTCCATTTGCCTCAATATTTTCTTGGCAATATTTTACACAAATTTTATCTTTATCAGCACTAATTTTGTCGTTTGTTACAGCTTTAAAGTTGAACCACCCTAAAATTTTGTCATTCGGGAAAGGGTTAATCGTAACCTGAATTGAAACAATTGTTACATACATTTGTTTATATATACCAGTAGCCCCTAGCATTGCTTTTGCCACAATGTCGTGACAGTGTGCACCCTGTTTGTCGTATACGGATGTCATCAAGACTGATGCGTGATATAACAAGAGGACCATGATGGTCCTAAATCGCTCACCTGAATCAAGATGGCAAGAGTGATAATGGCAATTTTGTCAAATTCAAAGGCATGAAACTCATAAGGACTTTCTGTTTGGAAACAATCAAGAAATAATTTTGTTCCAATCAATCCTGTAAGGTTGGGTATGAATTAGCACAATTGTTGACAGGTTTTTTTTTATGCTCCCCGAAGGGAGAGCATATAGTCGCCGCTTTGTCTGTCCGTCCGTCCATCCGTCCGTCCGAAGCGATTTCTCCATAACCCTTGGGCCAAATCAAATGAAACTTACCATGTGAACTCCCTATGACAAAATGCAGATGTACTTTTCCCGGTTTTTGGATTTGAGGCCTCGTCATGGGAAAAGGGGACTTAAGGTTAAATACAGTTTTTCTCTAATTTCTCCTAGTCTAATGGTCAGAATTTGATGAAATTTCATATTTGAGTAGCAAATCAGATGCCCTTGACAATAAACTATTTAAAATTTGCGTATACAAAATATGTCATGGAAAAAGGGGGCTTAACATTTGTTAGCTTTATATTAGCTCTGCATGGCATATATTTATTGTGACAATGCCTTATTCGGGGAGCATTGTCCGTCTCTGACGGCTCTTGTTTTCAATAATTATTTAATGATTTCCCAATATACAACAGAGGGCTAATTTTCAAAGCATTCTGATCTGTTAGAGATTGATCATTTATGATAGGCTCAATTAACAAGATTTGGTCAGTGATTGAAAGAATATAGCGCAGGATTACCATCTGATAAGCTAAGGCTAATCCCCTATCTGTTTACATAAGATAAACATGGGGCCAGCCACAGTATAGACTGGGTTCCAGACTGATCATTTTTCCCTCCTTTACTTTCTCCGGTCCAAAGATCAGTCTGGGGTCAAGCAAAAGCGCCATCTGCTTTTTTCACAATTTTTGGGGGTAATTTCACGAACGGTAACTCGTCCAGATAATTATCTAGTGCTATATTTAGTAACAGAAATCCCCATGGACTAGACTGGTACCCGTATTTCTTCATGGAAATCGGGTACCCGTCTATTTCAAGATAATTCTAATTAGGCTAACGAATATTGCACAATTCAGCAATTATTGGATTTTATATCTTTTTGGTAAACTGTTATTGCTAAGGGTTAAACGGTTGGCTATAAATCCTACGGTGTCGGTCGCTTAACCCTTTTAAAAACGGCAAACATTTTGACCGCTTTATTTTGAATGCTGCCGAAAGGGATGTTGAACAGAAAAGGATTTGTGAACCAAGAAGCTGAGAAAAAACTGAGGCAAAAGGGGAAATTGCTGTTTATCAACATTTCTTCTTTCGCTTTAATGTTTCCACAAGCCTTTTCAATTAAACACGTTGAAACCAGGTCTTGTTTGAGAAAGGGTTTGCCCTTTCCCGAAAAAGACCATAATGGAAACGGGTGATCTAAAAAAAGAAGAAAAAAAGCAGAAACTTAATATTACCATCAGTTTTCTCCTTTCATCTCAATATTTTCTTTCTGTGTACAAATGCCATCTTTATCAACAACAGTTTCTGGTTTTGCAGCGTTTTCAAATTGGAGCAGTCGAAGGGCTGACTAATAACCAGAAAACAAAGTTTCAATCTTGTCTAAATTCTAGATGTTGCAGACGACATTTTCAAGTAAATCATTTAATGATATGTAACTTTTTTTCTTTTTGGAGAAAAAATTGCGAGAAATTAAGAAGTTATGTGCCACAAGCAATTTCTTCATTGTCCACAATGTTTTCAAAAAGCTTTATCATGTCGGTTGTCAAAGGCGTCAATATGTGGGAATGGGTTAGTGTGACACACTTACAGTAGACAATAACACATATAACACCTCTTCTTATCAGTCTGTTATCTTATCCACCAATTTACACCTTAACAAACGACCGCAATTTAGACTCCCATTTTAGAAGATGCTTGCAGGCGACAAAATTTGTGATGATAAAGGTAGGATTTGTTTAAAATAATGCAAGAAAATACTCAAACAAAAGGAGAAAACTGTTAGTATCGAAATATCTTCCCAGCCTTTTCTATTGAAAAGGTCATGTTCGGGAAATGATTAAATAGTTTAAATGGCCCATTGATGAGTTAGTTTTTACATAAAAAACACCCATTTCTCGAAATATTTATTAACTATTTGTCAAATTGCGTCATAATAATTTTTCATTTTTCTCTCGACAATAATGAGAAAATGCTAGAATTTGCAGAAATTTAATTATCTCTCAATATTTCAAACGTAATTCATTCCATTATAGTATCGAGCCTCGTTTTAAAACGACAGGCTTTAAATAGGTTTTACGTCTAAAAATAGATCAATCGGTTTATCGGCTTATCATTGGAAAATACCGTGCTTGTCCCCAGGCGTCAATATCAACACGATCAAAAACGGATGCCGCGATATCTAACGGGTATTGATTTTTTATGCGCTATCTTATTGACCAAATTGTATATTGACGACTGAACCCAGGCTAGCCACAGTAAAGAGAAATAGATAAGAGAAATAGGACAGATTCCTCTGAGTCTGATAAGCCCCTTCCTACCTGCCACATCCTGATTTTTTATCAATTGTAAGAATTTGAGAACAAATTTTGAAAAGAGTGACTCAAGGAACATTCCTGCAAAGTCTGGTTCATTTGGGCCCAATGATTGATTTTTTAAGAATTTTCTTATAATTTCTCGAAATCCAATAAGCCCCTTCCTCCCTGCCACGGCCACATTTTTATGCTCCCCGAAAAAAATTCGGGGGAGCATATAGTCGCCACGCTGTCCGTCCGTACGTCCGTCCGTCCGTCCGTGTGTCCGTGTGTCCGTCCGTCCGTCCGTCCGTCCACAGCGATATCTCAGCAACCCTTGGACCAAATTCAATGAAACTTCACATGTGAACTCCCTGGGTCAATGCCTAGGGACCTTTTTCTCCGTTTGTAAATTTAAGGCTGCGTCATGGAAAAAGGGGCCTTAGTGTAAAAATTAGTTTTTCTCTGATTTCTCTTCATCTAATGGGCAGAATTTAATGAAAGTTTGTGCTCATGTAATAAATAGGATGTTCTAGACCATATTCTATAAATAATGTGTGTACAAAAAAGCTGTCATGGGAAAAGGGGGCTTAATGTTTGATAGTTTTTATTTTGTGACAAACACTTATTCGGGGAGCATAATCCGTCTGTGACGGCTCTTGTTTATCATTTGTAAGAATTTGAAAACAAATTTTGAAAAGAGTGACTCAAGGAATATTCCTGTAAAGTCTGGTTCAAATTGGCCCAATGGTTGATTTTTAAAGAATTTTCTTACAATTTCTCTGAGTCTGATAAGCCCCCTTCCTCCCTGCCACGGCCACAGTTTTTGACAAATGTAAAAATTTGTGAATAAACTTTGAAAAGAGTGACTAAAGGAACATTTCTGCAAAGCCTGGTCCAAATTAGCCCAATGGTTGATTTTTAAAGAATTTTCTTATGATTTCTCCGAGTCTGATAAGCCCCTTCCTCCCTGCCACGGTCATAATTTTTTGACAAAGGTAAAAATTTGTGAATAAACTTTGAAAAGAGTGACTAAAGGAACATTTCTGCAAAGTCTGGTCCAAATTGGCCCAATGGTTGATTTTTAAAGAATTTTCTTATGATTTCTCCAAGTCCGATAAGCCCCTTCCTCCCTGCCACGGCCACATTTTTTGTCAATTGCAAGAATTTGAAAACAAATTTTGAAAAGAGTGACTCAAGGAACATTTCTGCAAAGTCTGGTTCAAATTGGCCCAATGGTTGATTTTTAAAGAATTTTCTTACAATTTCTCTGAGTCTGATAAGCCCCCTTCCTCCCTGCCACGGCCACAGTTTTTGACAAATGTAAAAATTTGTGAATAAACTTTGAAAAGAGTGACTAAAGGAACATTTCTGCAAAGTCTGGTCCAAATTGGCCCAATGGTTGATTTTTAAAGAATTTTCTTAAGATTTCTCTAAAATCTGATAAGCCCCGCCCTGCCACGCCCACATTTTTTGACAAATCAAAAATTCACGAACAAGTTTTGAAAAGGGTTACACAAGGAACATTCCTGCCAAGTTTGGTTAAAATTGGACCAATGGTTTAGGAGGAGAAGATGTTTGAAGAAATTGTGAACGGACAGACGGACGGACAGACGGACGGACGGACGGACGGACGCCGGACAAAAAGCGATCACAATAGCTCACTTTGAGCACTTCGTGCTCAGGTGAGCTAAAAATGGATCCTGTTATCAATAAGCCTATGATTTGATCTCTGATGAGTACAGTTTATGACCCTAATTATGGGTATTTATGGTTCATAAGATTTAGGGACGTTTTTATTGAACGGTCCTTTCTAATGAAAATCAAGAGCTTTGATGACAGTTGATGATTTTCAACCTTTCATAACGCAGAATTTAACCCTTTTTGTCAAACCATTTAGACTGTATTTTGATGTCAACAATAGGAAATTATTTTGAAAAACATTCAGGCAAAAGAAGAAAATGCTGATGAACAGCATTTTCTCCTTTTGCCTCCATGTTTTCAGTAATATACTGTACTCAAATTCTAGATCTAGTATCTCTATTTTGTTGTCTGGAGAATTTAGATTTGGACTAGTCTTAAATTTTGCCATTTTGGAAAAAAAGCTAAAATTAGTAGACAATTTAGAATAAGGCCAGATTTTAATTAATGTTACATTATCAGCATGAAAAGGGCTGCATTTGAGACCAACATGGCTGCGACTATATTGCAGTTCATAGTGCAGCATATTCTCAAGTGGTCCCGGGTTCGATCCACTGCTGTGGCAAACATCCTTAAAGTGACATTTCACATTTATTTCATTTTTAAAAAAGTATGTCTTAATGCAAAGATGGTTTACTCTAATGCGTAGAAATGCTATCAGTTTTTCGAAGTTGTTACTCATAAGCAAAAAATACGCCTTTAAAAACGAGACAGAAATGACAAATTCTATATAAATCTGACTGTTGTCCACAACAATTTGTTCAATTTTAGCACATAAGTATATATTTCTCGTAAACGGTACAATATTTTGGCTTGAAATGTTCAGAACTTTCAGAAGAAAACATGCTCTTTCAGTAGAGCTGGGACGAGTACTCGAGTACCCGGGTATCGGGTCGGGTAACACCAGTACCCGGGTAATAAATCATTACCCGGTACCCGGTTTTGTAAATGATGCAATTAAGGTATAAGACCCATAATGAGCACTAAAGAGCCAGCAGCGAAATTTGAAAAAATGTCACTAATTCCTAAACTGTTACATTTCCATTCCAAATATAAACATAAACATTTTGTACGCTTTAGGGGGAATCAGGATCAGGCGTGTAACTAGGCGTAGGTCAAGAAGCCCAGGCTTTAACATACATGTATACATGTATATTTTTTTCAATTGTGTCCATGGGTTTTTCCAAGAAAGATTGTGAAAACCAAACCACTAGATGCCCCGGCACTCCCAAAACCATTAAAATTTGATAAAAAAAATGGACTCTTTCAAATTTAAAGATGTTGCAGAGTGAGTGTATTTTTTTACATTTTTGATCTCTCTGTAGAAATCATTGTGGTTTATAAAGAAATTGCTTGTCACACCTGCGTATTTCAATTATTGCATTTAGTCTTCTCTTTGTCTCGCAGAATACTAAAGAATTGCCAAACTTCGCTTTTTGAAGAAGACTTCGATGACACGAGGTTGTTTGAAGCCATGTTTAGCAAGCAAGTGACAGGATGAAAAAGATCTTTAGATAAGTTTTGGTGTTTTTGAACAATCATCGGGTACTCGAGTACCCGCGGGTAATACGACCACGGGTACCCGGGTAGGAAATTTCTACCCTTCCCAGCTCTATCTTTCAGATAGAATAAAAGTAAAATTTATGTAAAAATAATTGTGAAATGTCACTTTAACCTTTCTGACGTTAATCTTCCACAAATTTGATTGGAAAATTAACGTAAACCTATGAGGGTGAGCAGCTGGAAGCTAGGAAGGGATGTTGTGGTGATACTAGTGAGAAAAACCACAGGAACCCATGGTTAGGTACTGCAATAATGACCATAGCAGTTGAAAGAGGCGTTAAATATTAAATCCCATTTGACCCTTCAAATGAGGCTGCCATGATTTTGGAAACAGATCAGCCTTTGTCTAGGTGTGGTTGCTTTTCAGTTTAACAGTTTCTAGACCTTTGATTAAAGCTAGTAGAAAGTAATATGGGTTCTTACAATTATGACGGACGGCTGCATAAAAAACAAACATTGAAGGAAAAGGTGAAATTGCTGATTATCAGCAATTTCTCCTTTTCCATCATTAAGTTTTGATGCCCGGAATGGATGTTGAAGGCTTTGGGAAACAATCTAGTTTTGGAAAAGGGATGAAATGGTCATCATCATCATCATCATCATCATCATCATCATCATCATCAGCGGCCTGATGTATCAGCATTATAGGCCATTATAAGCGTTTATATCATAATCAAGGGTTGGATATCAGCTTTTACACCGATGCATTAAGTTTGGTTACTATGGCAACTAGACTGGTTTGACATCAGATTGTCTTAATTATGTTTTATTTGTCATTATATTTAGGAAAAAACAATAATGGTTAACCTGGTGATAATGATACCTGGAACCTATCCAACGCTGTTTAAACAAAACCTTTTCATGATGAATTTAATTCATTTCCAATCTGCTGTGGCCATGGCACATGGGGCCCACTGGGTTTGATCGTTGGCTGTGTTGAATATCCTTTAGGACATTTATTTTGTCTCTACCAATGGGTCAGAAAATCCTAGACGGTAGACCTATAAGTGGATCGAAGATCTTTTTCTCTGATGTTGTCCAATGAAATCCGGAAATGCTGTTTTTCTAACATTTCTTTTGAAAATATGAAACAAAACTTGGAAAGTGCTCTCCTATATTTCTTGGGTAAAATCTTGATAAACAGTATTGCATAATTCAGCTTTTTCATGCCTGGTGTCCAAAGATAGGGAGCATAACTATTGTTTTTTAGCTCCACTGGCCGACAGGCCAGCGGGTTATTGTCATGGCGCTGTGTCCGTCGTGCGTGCGTCTGTCCGTCGTGCGTCCGTCCGTAAACTTTTTCTTCAAAAATCTTCTCAAAAACTACCTGCTGGATTTCAACCACACTTCACAGGAATGATCCTTGGGTGACCCTTTGTCAGATTCTTTCAAAGAATTCTGATTGAAGTAGAAAGTCTGGAGTTATCTGCCCTTGAATGTCAAAAATGGCCGTTTTGACTTTATTTTCACTCTAGCAACTACAAATATTGACCAATCGAGACAAAACTTGGAAAGAATGATGGTGACTATAAGATCTTGCCTGGGTATAATATTCAGCCTGATCTGAATTTTACATCATGAGTTATGTGCCCTTGAAATTTACAAAATTGCGACTTTCGGCTTTATTTTGACTTTGTTTTCACTTCAACAACTACAAATATTGACCAATCAACACAAAATTTGGACAGAATGATGGTCACTATATGATCTTGCTTGGGTGTAATTTTCAGCTAGATCTGAATCTTACATCATGAGTTATATGCCCTTGAAATTGACAAAATTGCCATATTCGGCTTTATTTTGACTTTGTTTTCGCTCTAGCAACAGATAGTAGATCTACAAATATTGACCAATAAAGACAAAACTTGTACAGAATGTTGGTGACTATAAGATCTTGCCTTGGTGTATCTTTCAGCTTGATCTGAATTTCATATCTTGAGTTATATGCCCTTGAAATTGACAAAATTGCCATTTTCGGCTGTATTTTGACTTTATTATCACTCTAGCAACTATACATTACATTGACTAAACAAGACAAAACTTGTACAGAATGTTAGTGACCATAAGATCTTGCATTGGTGTATCTTTCAGCTTGATTTGAATTTTACATCATGAGTTATGTGCCCTTGAAATTAACAAAATTGCCATTTTCGGCTCTATTTTGACTTTGTTTTCACTCTTGCAACTACAAATATTGACTTATCAAGACAAAACTTGTACAGAATGTTGGTAATGAAAAGATCTTGCCTTGGTATAATTTTCAGCTTGATCTGAATCTTACGTCATGAGTTGCGTGCCCTTGAAATTGACAAAATTGCTATTTTCGGCTCTATTTTCACTTTTACAACCATTAGTATTAATTAATTAATACAATAACCTTCACAGAATTTTACTGACCATAAGATCTTACTTGCTTGAAATTTTCAGCTTGCTTGTTTGTGCAGCCTGAATCTTTGAAATTGCATTCAACAAGACAAACAATCAGGCCTGTGGAGCGCTTCCAGACCGCCAGGGCTGTCTAGTCTCCTGTCTTTCGGTCAGTCTGTTGGAAAACTTAACATTGGCCATTTTGGGGGATATTTGTGTTCATATTTGTTATAGTTTGCAACTTTTTATGCTCCCCAAAGGGAGAGCATATAGTCGCCGCTTTGTCTGTCCGTCCGTCATTCCGTCCGTCCGTCCGAAGTGATTTCTCCATAACCCTTGGGCAAAATCAAATGAAACTTACCATGTGAACTCCCTATGACATAATGCCGATGTATGTTTCCCGGTTTATGGATTTGAGGCCTCGTCATGGGAAAAGGGGACTTAAGGTAAAATACAGTTTTTCTCTAATTTCTCCTAGTCTAATGGTCAGAATTTTATGAAATTTCATATTTGAGTAGTAAATCAGATGCCCTTGACAATAGATTATGTGAAATTTGGGTATGAAAATTATGTCATGCAAAAAGGGGGCTTAACATTTGTTAGCTTTATGTTAGCTCTGCATGGCATACATTTATTGTGACAATGCCTTATTCGGGGAGCATTGTCCGTCTCTGACGGCTCTTGTTTAAAGTAATTTCTCCTCTAAAGTAATTAAGTCAATTTGGATCATTCTTTGATCGACCTTTTTGAAATTTGCATGTCCGTATGTAAGTTGATACAGACATTTAGGACAGACTACTTTACGGTTTGTAAGGAATCAAGAAGGAGTTGCATACATGATGTAATGAATAAACCATAAATAGCCTAATCTGGCTAAATGTGACCATAAAAGCTATTTTGTAATCCCACAGAAATGTCCTGGTAAATGAATAGCACAGTTGTCTCTTTTCTTAATGGACTTTTAACCTTTTCCCATAGAAGACTTTGTTCAGATATCCCTTATATAAAGGGCCTGGGAAAACATAGAGGCAAAAGAAGAAAATGCTGAAAGTCAGCATTTTCTTCTTTTGCCTCTATATTTTCTTATCTTTATCTTACACATACCCAACATTTATCAACATCCATTTTGTGATCTGTAGCAGTTTTTGAATTGAACTACCCTTAAATTTGCTGTTGGGAAAGCTTTTTTCCACCTAAACTAAGAATCTAGATAATATTCATTTAGCTATAAAAACTCTGCTTCTCATGTCCTGAATTAGAAAGATATACATATTAATTATAGTAAAGGTAAAATTTCATGTTATTAATTAAGCAAAATCTTTCAAACATTGTGAATGTTTACCATATTTTCCAAAAAAAGTTCCATGTTTTTATGCCCCTTTTCATTTTTAGTGAGCTGAGACTTTATGTCCCTTAGTGTCGATCATCGTCAGAGTCAGTCAGCTGAAGTCGCATCTTCTCAGAAATATATCATGCACTAAATTGGAAATACTGTCTTGGTATTTGACACATGGATACTCCCCACTAAAACCTTTCATATGGGATCATGACCTTTCACCTCTTGACCTTGAAATGGACATGCTCCTGTTTAGGTTGGCTACCTTGTTCTTGTCAGCGGACATTAGTCTTATTCCAAGATACTTCGGAAAGCATTGAGAGTAAAGAAAAAAATGATGATCAGCATTTTCAACATTTTCTTTGTTTTCTAAACAACAAGCTTTATAGATTTAGTATGATATATATTTTCTTTCATAGGTCTGAATTTTGTTGTCTGGGAATGGGTTAATCAGAATTAGTAGAGTTTCAGTTTTGAATAACATTTATTTTGCTGTCTGCAACAGCTTTCAAGATGTACTATTTCTAAATATTGTAGTCTGGTTAAAGATTGAATAAAGCTGCTTTTTCCCCAGTTTATTAAGATAATGAAAGTTATTGCTAATATTATGTTCTCATAATCTTGTAATATATCATGAAAACGGTATGTATATGAAAATGATTGTATCATTGAATGTGCATCTTTGCTTTTCCTTTGTATTGTGATTGGGTCTGTCTGATAACCAACATTTTCTCCCTTTGCCTCAATATTTTCTGTTGCATGTACATGTAATTGACAACTTGTATCTTCATCAACATCAATTTTTAGCTCGACTTTTCGAAGAAAATGAGAGCTTATACTGTCACCCGGGCGTCGGCGTTGGCGTCGGCGTTGGCGTTGCAACAAAGGTTAAAGTTTTTTCAAACATCAATAACTTCCATACTATCAAAGGGATTCAACCCAAACTTGGACTACTTATTCACCATCACACCCTCTACCTTACTATCAGGGCCCATGACCCTGGCTCCACTACATTTGAAGTTATGCCCCCTTTATACTAAGCAACTTGAAAGTCGAGCACGCTGTCTTTGGACAGCTCTTGTTTTTTCTGCAACTGTGGATCAGTGTCAATGTAAATATGAACAGTCTATGACTTAGATGTCACTTAAAGTAGACTTTGTAATCATCATTGTACAGAAAACATTTAGGCAATAGGAGAAAATGCTGATCATCAGCATTTTCTTCTTTTGTCTCAATGTTTTCCCAGGCCAATTCTAAAAAGGACATCAAAACCAACGTTTGTTTTGGAGAGTTAAATGCTTTTAGGGTCCTTTTTCCAGATCTTGTCTCATTTATTAGTTTTCTATTTTTCAGGGAACTATGTTAATCACTTCTAGATGAAGTTTGTGGAATGGCTGAAGGGTTTGGTACCCGCCTTGAGGACAGTATAGGGATTTGTGACTCCGACGACGACGATGACGTCGAATATAGATACGGACATCTTAGTATACGCAAACAGACTTCTTACAGGTCAGTTATTTATAAAAGATAATAAGTCATCTTCGCAAGCCAAGGATACAATTTTCTCCTTTTGCCTAAATGTTTTCTGTGCATTATTATTCACAAATTTTACCTTTAGTAACATCCATTTTGTCATCTGAAGCAACATTGGGCCAATTTAAAAATTTTGTTGTTTGAGAAAGGGTTATGGTATTCAAAATCTACTTAACCCTTTCCCAAACAAGACCTGGTTTTGACGTCCCTAGTAGTAAAGGCTTGGGAAAACATTGAAACAAAAGAAGAAACTGCTGATAACCAGCAGTTTCTCCTTTTGTCTCAATATTTTCTGTGCCATATTTTACACAAATTCTATCTTTAATAACATCCATTTTGTCATTTGTGTCAGTTTTTGAAGCGGATCACGTTAAAATTTTGCCATTTGGGAAAGGGTTAAAAAACCTTTGTGGTACTCATTGAATCATCTCAGACAGGCAATTCTTATTGAGTACCTACAATTTTGGGGCTCAATGAAAAGGAATAGTTTCATGCTGCAAAAAATTTTGTCAAGCCTTCTCCTGGTATTGGAAGAGAGATAACTCATACTGACAGGAATTGTAGCTCAGTATTGATTATTTCCCTTGTTAAGAGATTATACCTTTCCCAAATAAGGCAGTGTTTTGACATCCCATATAGATAAAGCTTGCGAGATTTAGGCAAATTAAGAAAATGCTGATTACCAAAATGTTCTCCTTTTGTCTCAATAATTTTGGTTCTAAATTGTACATAAATCTCAAACAAAATCCATTTTTTCGTCTTCATGAACTTTCGAAATTGGCCATTCTAAGTTATTAGACAGAAAATATTTGTTGTGATTCAAGCTAAGGAGCCACATTCACTAAACATTTCTAAATTGATTGTCTGAATCCAAATTACATAACAAGCCATCTGATTGGTCGAGACGTATGTCTCGGCAAATCAGATGGATTGTTGTCTGATTTTAAAGTTTAACTTTGAATTACACTGGTTGATGAATAGAATTTGTGGAAATGAAGAATAATATGATATCAAACTGGACTGCACTTGCTTCAAAACCTTTGTCCAAACTGCAAGATTTATCATGAAAGGCCCCAATTTGCTTGACACAACTTTATCATCGTGTGCATACAAATCTATAGATAACAAATTTGTTTGCACTTTGACAAATCATTTCAGATTTCTGGATTTCTAACTCTTTTCCAAACAATCCTTGATTTTTATTTCTGTACGAATGAAAGCTTTGACAAACTTTTGGGGAGAAGAAATTTCTTATTTCCAGCATTTTCTCCTTTTTATGCAAAAATTTCTTTTACCACACAACATTGTTGCTGTACATAGTAATTGTTTTGAGATTTGCTTCAACTCCTAACTTTGGCCTATCCTTATTTAGTGTCATTTTGGACAGGGTTAGATGTAATATCTTATAGAAATATTACTTCCTCAAACCATGTAGCCGTTACATCGATGTGTAAAAAGATTTAAGTTTTTCAAACCATACGAAAGTTAAAGTGGGTGTCTTTAAATATCTGCCTTGACTCATTCCCACACATTGACTTTTTTTACTCCCCAAAAGATTTGATTTAATGGGGTTTTCGCCGTTTTCAACTGCTATGGTCATATCATGGCGGCTGGAGCACCTAACTGTGGATTCCTGGTACTTCTCTTACCAGTACTACTACAATATTCTAAACTGAGGCTCCAGCTGCTCTCTCACCTAGATGATTCACACCCATTGGTGAGAGACAAATGACTTGTCAAATGTCAGAATAGATACTGACCGAGCCGAGTCGAACTTGCAACCCTTGGATTGACAGACTCCGACATTACCAACTGAGCTATCGGGGCTCGGCCACTCTTTATAAGAAAAAGCTGTCCGAAACAACATCTTAAATGCCATAAATTTATAAGGAGGAGAAAATGTGTGTACTGATGCATATAGTGGAGGAAATAGGTGAAAAATTGTGCACTTTTTGATAAAAGCATGAAACTTGGCACACACCTAAAAGGGTCCAAAACAAAAAGATTTAGAGGTAGTGCCACGCCAGATTTTCCCTGTGAGGGCGGCCATCTTGTTTTTCAAAATGGCTGCCAATAAGCACCATTGAGGGCTAAGTAAACTTTTGTTGATTAAAGCTATTGCTTAAAACCACTCAAAATATCATATTTAATCGAAAAAGCAAAAATTACAACATTCTGAAATGTTACATTGCTCTTATTTTTAGAAATGGCAGCCTTTTTGCCAAGATGGCCGCCATTTTCCCTTTTAGAAGCTATTTTATTAAAATATGGAAAATAAAGAGTTTTTGATCTGAAATTTCGTACCGAATTAATAGTTTTTAGACAAAAGAGGCATTGAAATAGCAAATTTAAAGCTGATTTGTGTTTTCATCGGTTAAATTTCTAATATGGCGTCCAATATGACATAAGACTATAAAGGATATTTGATAAAAAAAATTGAATTAGTGAATAATTAGTGTAATTCATAGCTTGTTCTTTGCATTAAAATCTTAAAGACATATAAGAACTCTCATTTTAGAGCAGACGATTTGTGTTTAAATTGGTTTGCTATCCAATATGGCATCTGAAATGGCAGCCATGTTTGTCTTTTTCAGCTAAATATAATCTAAACCAACCTAAATACGAGATTTCGCTGACTTGCATTGTTTTATTCCAGAGATTGGGCATTTGTATTGCCCAATTAATGAAGATTTATATACAAGTGGGTTTGATATCCCCTGGTATTGCATCTAAAAAGGCTGCCATATATGATGGTATTTAAAAATGTGGTTTCAAAACCAATGGTATGTATCAAATGCCTGTTTCTTATTGCTTGAAGGCACTAGAAATGTTTTAAAGCGATATATGAGTTTGCAATGACGAAGCTGCCAATTTTGACTATAGAATATATCTAATCGAAAAATGAAAAAAAATGTATTATTGAACCATTATTTGGCACTGGATAATTAAATCTTAGATACATTAGAGTTGCCATTCTAAAGCAATGACTGTGTGCATTTGATTCTTTGATATTAATTAATATAACAACTATTATATTTTCAACACATTATAAAGGTAAAAATCAATACAACCTGTATGTCACAAACCATCAATTTTAGCATATATGAAAAGAACATTTTTCTATGGCCATCCGGAGAACCAAAAACGACTACTACAAACTGTTAACTATAGAAAGAACATAGCAATTGATAATGATGATTTGTTTTATCAGCCAATCGTTTCACGGCTTTTAAAAACTTCACGTACCATTGCTGGGCCACAAATTATCATTTCGGAAGGAGTTTGCTCTACATGGGTACCTCTAGTCAATTCAATCTTGTTACATCTTATCTATAATGGGCATCTAACATGGAAACGGACTTCTTCCTCATTTGTAGCTGCTACTGTTGATGCACTTACAGATCACCCAGTTCTCTCAAGCCCTCTCCGTCGATGTCTTGACACCTGGCTCAGCTTCAATCATGTCCACGCTGTGATGTTGTCTGCCAAAGTCTTTTGTCTATCTTTGCTCGTTCCCTCCTGACTATTCTCTGGGGCAATGCCTGAGTAAATCCATGACTTCCTACGAAACTGTACCATTTTAGTTCATGCAGATTGACTGTGGTGTGTAGATCTTCAGTGGAAAAAAGGGATTGTATTATTTAGTTTTTGACTTTCTAATAAGTTATGTTGTCCTTGAAAGAGGTACTAAGCCATCCTCCAACCATCGCATTTCTATGACATGAACCGCTTTTAATGTGCCGGTATGCTGGAATTATCTATGCTCTGCAAATTTAAAGGGGTGTACAAGGGAGTGCGTGGGCTGAGTTTGATGTCTTGTTATCCCGAAATAATGTTTTTGATTTCTTTCGCAGCTTAAAGACAAACAATCTTAGTAGTTTATATTCTTTCTTTAGATCTATGTGACTTTCTGTGTGTAGAAGCCAGGCCAATTGATGAAATTGCTACTGTAAAAGCATTTCTGTTACAGCTATTAGAGATAGGGTACACTGGCGAAAAGTAGAACCAAAAGCCACAAACTGACATAAATGTTTAGTCTGCCTCTCTATAAAGCCTTGTGTGGCTTTGACTTGGTGTAATTCACTGAAGTTGATTACTTAAACATTGTTCTACTATACTCTGTCTTGAAGAGATTCTGAGTGCAAGAATTACACCATTACATAGATGTTAACGCACTACGAACTTCATCGACACTGTCAGTCAGTCAACATTGTCCTTTTTGGCAGACTAAACATTTATGTCAGTTTGTGGCCTTTAGTTCTACTTTTCGCCAGAGTACCCTATCTTTAATATCTACTGTCATATGCATGCATCACTTTGTCATCATTACAAACTTGTCAGATAAACACATTTATTGCAGGTGGGGGCTTTTGGTTCTGCCCTTGACTAGTGTTTGAAAAGTCGGCTTCTGCAAGGCTTTTAACAAGGCTTTTAGCAATCATTAACAGATACGGCACATCGCGATTTAAATAGCACAATGTATCAGGAGATCACTCCCAAGGAAAGGAAAAATGTTTTCATCAGTCTAGAACACTATATTACAATTATTTTACTTTAGATGTGTATGACATTGTTTTGGGTTTTAACAATTTCAATTTATGCCGATACTCTTAGATAAATCTAGATTTAATCGTATAGATACATAGAAAAACCATTCAGAAACGACAGTAGATGATCCTAGAATTGTAAAAGTCGTGTGCATAATTATGTAGTATTAACCATGTAACAAGGAAGCTGAAGTGTACCGATATTTGAACAAGCAACCCACCATGATCCTGTATTTAGGATGTCTACGATGTCTTTTTTAAAGATAATTGTTTGTGACACTTATCTCAGATTCTTTAGGAAAGCCACAATAAAACAGGATTAATACATCTTAAGTTGAAACTCATTTTAATCAGTTACGGTTTGTTGCATTCTAGTACCCATTATAGGTAAGTAAGTACTTGTTTCCATGTCCTGATGGAACAACCTTCATAAACCAACACAACAACCATTTGAGAAGCCTTAGAATGATATCAAACACTTTTGAACACAACTTGACTTGTTCGAAATGACAGATCTAATGATTTTACAAGACAGAAAACACCAATTACAAATTATTGATAATAAAATAAAAATAATTTACCATGTTTGAATATACAGCTTTCAATGAATAAAAAGACAGCCCTTTTTGCTGCCTTTGTACCTATTTAAGATACTCAAAATGGTTGTTTAAAATGTGTGACTGTGTAAATGTGTTAAATATAAAGAAAGTCATTTGATACAGGTAAATGGCAAGAAATAATAATTTGGCTATGTTTATTTCTAAAAAGACCAACATGGCGGCCATTTCTGATGCCATCTTTAGTATAAAACCCATAAATATTCAAGTTCCTTACTAAAAAATAAAAATTCATATGCATTTAAGGCAACACAAATATATTACTAGGTATCAGGTATTTATCATTTAGATTTTTCTTCTTCTATTGATTGATAAAACCATATTTAAACTAGAATGGCGGCCATCTTGATGTCATATTGGATATAAATCTTATTTTTCCAACCATCAACTGCATTAACGTGACAGTTTCCTGTTGAAAATGTCAATGAAACATGTTCAAATTGTTGGTTTTACATTTTCCTAGGTATCAGGTATTTATCATTTAGATTTTTCTTCTTCTATTGATTGATAAAACCATATTTAAACTAGAATGGCGGCCATCTTGATGCCATATTGGATAAAAATCTATTTTTTTCCAACCAACAACTGCATTAACATGACAGTTTCCTGTTGAAAATGTCAATGAAACATGTTCAAATTGTTGGTTTTACAACATGTTCTTACAGTTTCGATTAGACATTTTTAAAGCATTCATGGCATCCATTTTGGATGCCATATTGGACAGTAAATTCATCATTACGGACAAACTGCTAGCCTTAAAACATTCATGTCAATGTATCTAGAGTAAAATACAATGGCATGTGAGACAATTTATTAGAGAGAAAACGCTTGTTTTCCATGCTGTAATATAACAGCTTTAAAATACCAAAATGGCGGCCATCTTGGCAAAAAATGTTGCCATTCCTAAAGATGATTACAATTTTAGTTGCAAAAATTGTTCAGAAGTAATTTTTCCAATTGAATATGGTAGATTTAGTGTTTCAAAGTGATAACTTTGGTCGGCAACAGAGTGAATAGCCCTTTTTGACATGAAATATCCGCCATTTTGAAAATCAAGATGGCCGCCCTCACAGGGCAAATCTGGCTTGGCACTACCTCTAAATCTTTTTCTTTTGAACCCATCTAGGTGTGTGCCAAGTTTCATGCTTTTATCAAAAAATGCACAATTCGGCCAAAAAATGTTACCAGGAAGCTCCACTAATAGGACCACTCTCGGAAACCCCGCGGTCATAGCTACGCTACATGTAGCGTCAGCTATGACCGCTGTGGTTTCCGAGGATGGCATAGGACAATCAGATGTCCAAGTTATGAAATAATTTTGGAAGAATTAAAAAGTACATGTAGCTGCGGATCCAGGATTTCTGTGAATTTTGACTTAATTCTGCATATAAATGAAATAATCAGGATACAGAGGGTGGTTTCTTTGACCCCCCCCCCCCCCCCATAACCCCCTCCTGATCCGCCACTGAGAAGGTAATATTTCGTTACAATATGCCTATTTTAAGATAATAAATCAGCTAATCTTATCTTCATGTAGATATAAATTGTACTGCATATTGACATTGTGTGCATATTATACTCCTCACAAAAAGTTAAGCAACAAAAGTAATTCTCTCAATATTCTTTTTATACACGCGGAAATTTTTGCACAGATTTGTTATTCGGACAGCCATATCTATGCTTAAACACACTTTAAAGAATACTGAATGTTATCGTCTCCAATAACAGCTATCACGTGATTAGAACACACTCACCCCCAAAACATGCATGCAAAATGTGTCGCATATACGGATTTCAAACTTGGCATTAGCTCCGTATGTGCTTAAAACGCGTCAATTTGACAACTTTGATGTCATCAGCATTTGAATCATACCAATACGTCACTTGACTCCAATTAAAGTGGCTCAAATTGTTGGAATGCTACAGGGTGGGGCAACCAAGACTGCTGCTGCCATTCACTCTAAATTTCATCGCAGTATTGACTGAAGAGCAATAACCCGATACAATCAAACTGAACAGATGTCAGAGAGACCACGTTAAGGTCGTCTAAGAGTAACAACACCTTGTGAAGACCGTTATGTTGCAACCTTAGTCCGTAGGAACTGGCTTACAACGGCCAGATCGCTGGAAAATGACCTTCAGAGGATGTCAAGAAACAGACTTTCCATCCAAACCATGAGGAACATGTTTCACACAGAAGGTCTAAGGTCCAGGATACCACTTCAACGGATCCAACTTCCCCCAAAACATCGACGGCAAAGACTAATATTGGAACATCAACATCAAAACTGAGGGTCACTCGTTGGCGTCACAAACTCTTAACGGACTCGTCAAGATTCTGCCTTGATTCTAATGATGGCATGAGACGTGTGTTGAGAAACGGTAATGAACGGTTTGCCGACTGTAACATCGCTAAACACGACCAATATGGACGTGGGAGTTTGATGGTCTGGAGAGGTATCAGTGTTTGCCACAGAACAGAGCTGTTTGCCATCAGACGAGGTTCAATGACTGGTTAAGGTGCATTTACGAGATCATCACGCCTGTTATCATCCTTCTGGCACAGTAAACAGATCCAACTGTTATGTTAATGGATGGTAATGCCCGTCCCTATCGTTCTGGAATAGTGACGGAAGTTCTGTGGACCAACAACATCAGACATTTAGACGGCCTGCTAGGTCTCTAGACCTTTTATTCGATAGAACATACATAGGACATTCTTTGAGGGCGTGTCTATGGTCAGCATGTTCGCCAACAGACTCTGGATGAACTGCAACAGGTCTTGCAGGAAGAATGGAGGATCAATCCACAACGAACATTAGACAGACAAATCTGCTTGATGCCAAGGTGTGTTCGGGCGTGTGTTGAACATCGAAGGGGTCATACCAGTTACTTGATGCTCGATCATGGCCTGAAGTGGCCGGAAAACAACTTTTTACACATTCTGAACTGCTGGCGAGTGACGTTTTGCACCATTGTTTCGTCGGGACGGTTTTCGAGGATCTGTAACTTTGTTATTGTTTGATGATTTTCTCAATCATTTAACGTAATTTGTGTAATAAGACCCCAACTTTGTATTGTATAAAACATAGATCATTAGATGTGATAAAACACATTTGAGAAAGAAAATCATCTTTGTTGCTTAACTTTTTGTGAGGAGTATAGATAATAAACATTCTGCTTAAAATCAAGCAAGAATAATTTCAAGATTTTTGTCCTCGTACTAAAGCATTTAGACTTTTTTTTGATCATTCAAAAAAAAAATTAGTGTTAGAAAAATTATTGTATTTTGTTAGCCTTGAAGCCACATCACTGTTTGGGCAACATTTTTTAAGTTAAGACTTCCAAGATAATGTGATTTGACTTTCTAACACAAAAGGGTGAATTTCTTATTTGGGAAAGGGTAAATAATATGTAAATAGTAAGAATTTGATTGCTTTATACATAAGGGGTAGATTGTTCAAGTAATTTAGGAAGTAGCTCCCCTTTTCAGGATACTTAATTTACGTCACGAATCGTCTACATTTACATACTGTCATTTTGATAAAATTATAAAATAAAATTGTAACAGGATGAATTTTAGAAATTAAAGAAATCAGTGTTAATTTGTGACTTGTGCATTAAAGCTTTCCTAAACTAAATGACAACATGTTGAACTGTCAAAAATAAAAGCTGCTGTAGATTATGACATGAATTTTCATATTAAGATAGGATAATGCTATACAAATAAGAAATATTCAGACAAAAGGAGGAAATGCTAGTTATGTTCTTTTGTCTGAGTGTTTTTCAAACTTTTTTCTCATAGGGCTGTGACAGCCAAGGCGTAATTGTTAGGGGTTTTAATGTGGAGTAATGGATAATAATGAAATTATCTTTATGACAATCTGAAATTTATTACAAAATCTATGCTGTGGGTTTTCATTTGAGTCTCAATGATTCTAATGAGTGCCAACAATATAAGGTTTGGTTGACAAAAAAATGAGATAATAAACTGATTTCTCTCTTAAAATACCTGTTACCAAACATTACGTAATTTATTGGATTTGTGATTATCATTTTTTCGGACTTTTGAAGATATATTTAAGATCAAAAGTGTACATGCATGTGATTTACTTGGGTTTTGCGGAATTTCGATCTTTTTGTATTTAGTTGTGAAAGTCAATATTGTATTGGTTTTGAGGAACAATCAATCTTTTACCAAATTGCAAAATTTTGGACTGTTCCAATTTTGAAGGTGATGCAGACAGCAATTTCAAGTTGATGAAATTAGAAAAAATTCTTATGCATTTTGGGTAAGAAAATATTGTGATTAATGAAGAATATTTTGTCACAAGCAATTTCTTCATATACACAATGTTTGCCAAGTGTCACTGGGTGAGGAATAGGTTAACCCTTTCCCAAACAAGACCTAGTTTTGATGTCCATAATAGATATGGCTTGGGAAAACATTGATACAAAAGAAGAAACTGCTGATAACCAGCAGTTTCTCCTTTTGTCTCAATATTTTCTATGCCATATTTCACACAAATTTTATCTTTTACAACATCAATTTTGTCATTTGTGGCAGTTTTTGAAGTGGATCACCCTAAAATTTTGCCGGTTGGGAATGGGTTAATATCCTTTCCTAAACAAGACCTGCATGTTTTGATATCCCTGTACTGGAAAAGTTTGGAAAAACATTGAGGCAAAAGAAGAAAATGTTGATAAGCAGCATTCTCTCCTATTACCGTATTACTTTCTTTGCTATAATGTACTTTAATTATTTATTCATATATATCAAATATGTTGTCTGCTGCTGCTTTCAAATTGGGGCAATTTAAAATTTAGTTGTTTGGGAAAGGATTAATGTTCAATTGACAAAAAGGGAATTTGAATTTGAAAATTTGAAATCAGTGTAATGTCATTGAAATCATAAAAGACATTAAATCATTGGAGATGTAGACAAAATCACAGTGTGGAATAATTTTATGATGGAATGGTTTAGCCAAAACATTTTGTAAAAAGAAATTATGAGATGAGACTCATATTATGCACAAATTGTGTCATTGGTTTGCAAAGAGAAGAGGAGCTTATAACCTTGAAAGTTCAGATAATGACAGGTATGTCCCTTTGTTGTTCTTTCTTAACAACAAAATTTTAGTGCGGTCTGATTTGAAAACTACTGCAGACAAGAAAATGGATGTTGTTAAAGATAGAATAATTTGTGTATAAAACAGCTAAGAAAATACTGAGACTAAAGTAGCGAAATGCTGGTTACCAGCATATTTTCCTCTTGCCTCACTGTATTCCTAAAGTTTTTTGCATTGAGGGCACCAGAAAGCGTCATTATTTGGGTTAAAGTTAAATTTTTGAAAAGATGGATATCTATACTAAGTGGTATTTTGAAAATAAAACCCCAAATAACCCCAAAAAAAACATGTTTCAGTTTCTCGTAGCTCTCATCTAATTGTACTGATATTTTGTCATTAGAAACTGCATTTGGTATAAATTGTTCTATCTAGCTTGTTATACGAGGGCTGATCAAAAAGTTCGTATAATTTGTTCATAAAATTTTAGTTTATAAAGCAAAACATTTCATTTTTGGATATGCTTCAGAATTATTTATTTCAAATGTATGTTGTAAGTTTCAATAAGATTGATTGAAAAATGGTGTTGCTGTGACTCTTTCAAAATAGGAGGAATCGGGTACCCGGAGCACGTCGTGACGTTAACGTCATTTTTAGTAACGTCGTTTGACGCTACATGATATAACTATTTATAGCACATCATTACTGTTCTTTTGATTTGTGCAATTGTTTTGTTTGTTTTTCGAAAAAAAAATGAACTGTTACAAATATTCACTGTTCAACGAATCAATTTGTAGATATTTATGTCCTTGTACCAGATCTAGTCAGAGAAAAAGAGGTGTGTTGTTGCTTTTCTCATTCAATCGCAAAATTAAACGAAGGGCGTAGTATTGTGTTAAAAACTTCCTTTAAAAACCATACCATTTTCAATTCAAATTTACACTTACTTACACAAGTATTGATATGAACAAAATGAAATTCATATAATCAGAATGGGAATTTTTGAATATAAATGAATAGCGAGGAATATATATTTTATAAGCAAAAATCCGAAATAAAGATTGGTTTCTTATATTTGATTATTGGTGTTCTTCATCCGCCATAAGCAAGGCATCGAACAAATATATAAAGCTACTCATATTAACATAGAACTCGATATCTCATATAAAAAGCTGAGCCGCTTTAGAATGCATTCTCACTTATTCATGTAGCGCCGGGTTTTCCACACGACGTCGTTGACGACCGTCAAATTTATCTACGCAATTCTTTTGCGTTCTTTCATTGGGTTGTCTTTTTTATTCTCTATCTCTCTTGTACAAACAAGGCATTTCATTTTTACAGACTATGATTTGTTTATTATGTTAGCCTTGCAATATTTCTTAAATTAACTAAATTTGGGTTTGCGTAAGAACCGAAAATAACAAAAACTAGTTTCAACAGCCAATTTTCCCTAATTTGCGAAGTGCCGTTTTTACGCTTTTTTCACGTCGGCGCGTCACACCATATCCCTAGCTACATCATTGTTTTACAACATTGAGCCTTGAAACTTTACCAAATATCTGATATGATGTCTTTCCTCTGGCAGTTAAAATATCGTAAGTTTTGCTTGCTCAAGTTTTGAAAAATAATCGTTTTGCGGAGTTTTGCGACCATGATTTTACGGCGTGCTCCGGGGTAGCGTTCCTTGACCCTTTTAAGGGGCGAAAAAAATCGTAACAATAAATTGACACTTATGATATTTTATCAGAGCGTCAGTGATATAATAAAATTACACTTGTGAAAAAATAAATGCAATCGGATGAAAGGTAAAAAAGTTATGATGAAATTATACGAACTTTTTGATCAGCCCTCGTAGAAGCTTAAACCTTTCCCAAAACGGGGAAATTTTAGACCAGTTCAGTTTAAAAGATGCTGCAGACGCCAAAATAGGTTTTTAAAGAGATAAGAATTGTGTAAAAATTAGCTCAGAAAAGATTATGGCAAAAGGAGAAAATGCTGATTATCATCATTTTCTTCTTTTGCCTCAATGTTTTCCCAAGTTTTCTATATTAGAGATGTCAAAACCGGGTCTTGTTTGGGAAATGTCAATTGATGTTTTTTTTAAAGAAAACAAATATGGTTTTGTTATGACAATTTCAGATGATTGCTTTTCGGTACAAGGGAGACTATTTGAACATTAAATTTAAACCATTCTACAAGAGTTTACTCCCTTAGTTTTAAAATTCATATTTACTCAATACAATGTTCTTCAGCATAAATCCTCCCAATTTGTTTTATTAACACATTACCAAGCGGCAGAATTTTGTGCTGTTCCAATCTCAAAGATCATGCAGACAAGTGTATGAAACTTAACAATTTTTGGTTTTCTGGGGTAGAAAACATTGTGGGTGATGAAGAAATTGCTTGTCACAAGCAATTTCTTCATTTTCCATAATGTTTTCCAAGGCATTTTTCTTTAGGGGAGTCAAAAGGCGTCAATGTGTAGGAATGGGTTAATTCTTTATTTATTGACAGAATAAAAGACTTACTGAAGCTTTTGAAGTTGTTGCCAAATGACATAATAGTTATAGACTTACTCGAGGATTAACCTGGGACATCTGCATTTGTAATAACCCCACTTTGGCAATATTTTCATAAGATGCTCAACTACCAGACTTAAAAGATGAAAATAAAGTTGTCCTGAATTAATATTTGTGCGCTCATAGCTGATAATTAAAGAGGACATTTTTGTTTAGTGTGCAAGAAACAACATTACCAACATTTTCTTCTTTTAAAAATTGTTTTCAAACTTCTTTTTTTCAAAATCAACTAAACCGCATAGCGCATATAGGACCTTAAGGAGAAATTTAATACCAGGATATTGTGAATCAGAACAAAATTACCAGAATTATCACAGAAAACAGCGAAGAAACTGTTGTCAACTGGTCATAATCTTTGCTAAATCAATCTTGTCTTTACTCTGATGTTTTACTAGTTGTAAAACTATTCCTTGTGAACTTAAAAATATATTGTCATCTAAAAAGGGCTATCACTCAATTTTCAAAATGGACACTAGAGGTGCAGAAAACAGTTATAGAAATTGCACAAAACAGTGGTCCAAAATGTGCTGATCTTGTTAACCCTTTCCCAAACAAGACCTGGTTTTGACGTCCCTAATAGAACAGGCTTGGGAAAACATTGAAACAAAAGAAGAAACTGCTGATAACCAGCAGTTTCTCCTTTTGTCTCAATATTTTCTGTGCCATATTTGACACAAATCCTGTCTTTATTATCATCAATTTTGTCGTCTGCAGCAGCTTTCAAATTGGATCGCCCTAAAACTTTGCCGTTTGGGAAAGGGTTAAACCATATAAAAGTATTTATAACATTAATTTAAGCTATAAAATTTGTCAATAACCAAAAGGGGTGGATGTTTAAACCCTTGACAAAGTCTATTTTATTTCTTTGCCTTCTTTTCTTTTTCTTTCTGAGTAAATGAATGAATGAATTGGGTTTGTAACACCATTTTCAACAGTATTACAGTTAAACATGGTGGAGCATGTTACATAACTTTTTCACTCATGGTATTTTCCTTGCCAGTTAGTACAATAATCATTACATCTTTTCTAGTCTGACCATCCTATTTTAGGCCCTCATTACAGTTGTCGCCACATCGTATGGCACAATGTTTATGTTTTGTTCAAATGCAGTTGAACGTTAAAGAAAACATAAACATGTGCCATACGATGTGGCGACAACAGTTACTGTAGGTGAGAGACAAATGTCTGATATTTATCGCAGCTCTCTACCTTCGGAATCTAACAAGGGACCTTCTAATACTCTACCAATTGGGCTCTTGCTGAAACCTGAAAAGTTTGATAACATCCCAATAATAGATGTAGAAAAACTTTGAGAGAATAGGAGAAAATACTGACTGCCAGCATTTCCTCCTTTTCCATGATATATTTTTGTGTCATTATAGCATGAAAATATTCAGTTTATGGTAACATAGATTTTTTTGTCACAACACTTGTCAATTTGGACCCATCTAGAATTTCATTGTTCCAGAAAGGGTTAAACATTTGTCAAAGGAGATAATTTATTATCAAAAATTATGTAAAATTATTGATTAACCCTTTCCCAAACAACCAACAATTAGACAGATCCTAAAAATTGGGTTTTACAGTTGGGGCTTATCAGCCAATGGTATATAGATTATGAAAATATCAGAGGATAAGGTAATTTTTCTTTGCCCTCATTGTATTATGATCTACGAAATGACAAACCTGTGTTTTACTTATATTTCAAAGTTAAATTCCTTTGTATGACAATAAATTACTGGGATCAGTCTTTGTAGTCGTTTTTAAGTCGCTTAGCGCTCGCGCTGCGACTTATTGGGGCCGTACGAGTTTTTCTGGACAGGTCAAATAAGGTCAAAGACGGACCTCTTAACTTCTTCTGTATTTCTGTTTTGAGACAAAGTAGATCTCTGATTTCTTGTCCACACTTTGATTTAATATTGAAATTCGACTTTCCACAATTTCTAAACTGACATGCCAAATAATCATTGTTGAAAGAGGAAATTATACGTTTTATGTAGAACTACTTTTTTGGCGGAGAAAATTTATCGCGCGCAATAATTCCGTTTTCTGAGGTATATTGGTCTAAGGGAAATAACCAGGTTTAAATTAGACAGTTTTCATGAAAGAGTTACTTCCCTTAGATAGTGCAATATTCAATACTGTATATCTTCGGCTATAAGTCAAGGAAAAAAACTATTCAGAATGTGGGGGAAATAGACATCGACTTTATGACTCGGCGACAATAAACATACGACAACGACGGAATACTCATTTGCTTGATTCTTTTTGTAATAATAAATTCCATTTTAACAAGGTGTCTTGCTTGATATGCATCGTTCTGCCATTTCAAGCGTGTAATCTTGCAATCAATATGCCCTAAATTAACACACGACATAATTGTACACAACAAGCAGTCGTCACTTTTCTTCGAAAACCTCGTAACTGCATATTGTTTTAACTCTTTCCCAAACGGCAACATTTAATGGCGGTCCGATATAAAATATGTTGCAGACGACAAAATAATTGTTGATAGAGATGAAATTTGTGTATGATATAGCTCAGAAAATATTGACACAAAAGGAGAAACTGCTGATTATCAGCAGTTTCTTCTTTTGTCTCAATGTTTTCCAAAGTCCTCCCTTTTATAGACGTCAAAACCAGGTCTTGTTTGGGAAAGGGTTAATCTGCAATTACTTGGTGATGACAATAGCTTAAAAAATCGTGTGATCAAATTTGCAGTGTTTATTCTAGGGCGCGGGATTGCGGGAATCCCCCACTTTTCAGACAAATCCCCCAAATTTTTCATCTTCCAGCGGGAAAATCCCGCAAATTGAAATACTCTGGGTACTTTGATAACATATTGCCGTAGATATCAATAAAACGAAATTTGAAGCAAAATCCATTTTAAAGCCTCGGATATCGAGGTAGATAGGTTGAAAAGTATCTAATATCACTAGAAAATTCAAATCTACTGCACTAGTCATTGTTTTAAGAGGATCTTTGGTATTTCCAAAAGCCACTCTAAGTATTGGAACAATCATGGCGGCCATCGCCGATATTTTTATCCAAAAATGTTAATTCTTTTACAAAGAAACTATTGTAGTAGATAAAAGGTAAATTTTTAAGAGAAAATCTGAACTTGAGATTTAAATATCACTTCCTTTTATAAAGAATATGTTCTGGTACTTTGTTATGAGACAAAGAAAGTTGATTGTTTATGTACATTCGTACCCAATATTGTTCAACCCCAAAATGAACTTAATATTTTAAGACTCCCCATTTCCTGAACAAACTGAATAAAATAATGTATGGATTATTTAGAAAGGCAAAAAAGTAATTTAAATATTTCTATGATAATTAATGAAGCCTTAAAGCATAATTAAAACCATACAAAAAATATTTTGCTTATATAGACTCATTTATAGCAATTGACTATTGTCCCCCACATTTTTTCAAAATCCCCCACATTTTTTTAGGAGGTGGGGGCACATCCCCCACTTTATTCAAATCCTAGAATAAACACTGAATTTGCCGAAAATTCGAAAAACTGTGCTGCTGAGAGTGATTTCGGCATCAGTGGAAAGCTAGTGAGAGACTGGCGAAAAAACAAGACAAAGATCTGTGATTGTCCAAAATCACAGAAATGGAGGGTTATTCGGATCAGTCCCTATGAGCCACAGGAAAATGATCTGAATGATTGGATTTTGGAGTTACGGGCAAGTGGCTATGTTGTAAGTAGGATCGGGATTCGCGTCAAGGCCCTTCAACTCGACAAGGACCAAAATACAAAATCCAAAGCGAGTTCAAAGCATCTTCTGGGTAGTGTTGCAGGTTCATGAATATTTTAGTCAATACCGGGAAGACTAGAAAAAAAACATTTTATTACACACCTGGCCAGCTTATCAATGGGAAAACCTACGGGACCACATCAAAGAAACGAGACTTAACTACTCGGCTGGTTCCGTGATGTTGACGATCCCGAAATATGCAAGATGTGCATATCCGATGATTACTTTAAACAAAGGGTTTTACGTCGCCGGATTTACGGAAATGAAATTTTTGATTTGCAGGGTTGAATCTCGCGACCGGTAGGCGATCATAGACGGCACAAAAGCAGCTTTGCAAGTCACGGGCATTTTGTATGATACGGTTCCCCCGAAAGATCGCAGCTAAAACCTTACCTTCGTTTCAGATCAGAATAAATATTTCAGCCCACACGTTTTGATTTTTGTGTATGTATGGATAATCGTTAGCCCCAAAGTGTAATTCATGGATATTTACATTCATGTTCAATTTTCGTCATTTTGTTTACCCCCAAACAGAAATATTTTTTAGACTGCTCCATTTTGAAAGCTGTTGCATGCATACGACATAACTTCTTAAAAAACGATTGAATTACATCATGGAAAGTATCTCGGGTGAACGGAGAAATGGCTAGTTATCGACAATTTCTTCTTTTCAATGTTTTCCAATCTTTTTGTTCCCATGATTGTCGTCGGAATCAAGTCTTGTTTGTGAAAGGATTTAAGAGAGAAGTTATATAGACGAACGTCGGCAAGTATTACTCTCCAAAGCCGATGTCTATTGATTAGATCATCAAAATACATTACTAATTACATATCATTTCATAAGAGGTAATGTACTGTACTTTGTTTTAAGAGAGTAGCAAGTATAAGCACGAGTCATGTAGATCTACATCTGCAAGAAATTTTCTTTTCACTAAATACACTGAAATAGTCTACCCTTTGAATTTCGTTCTTCTTTTGAAAACTCTTTATGAAATTAAACTGTCTCTTAAATCTATCAACTCTAAAATTTAAAAATGTAGAGGTCAACACTCTAATAAATATTCACTAAAATGTGACCGATTAAGGGAGAGACTCGGGGTAAAGCTTCTTTTCTGACGATTGCCCTTTAAGTTCTAGATCTTTTATGAAGCAATGCTTGTAAAATTTATACAGATTGGTTGAAAAAGAGAATTGTCCCCGCCCATTCATTGACTTACTAGTTGATTGACATGCTTCTCAGATGAATAAGCACGTGATACAGTCGGATCCATTTTGTTAAAAAACAATATGACGTCTTGATGACGTAGCGTCTACTCAATCTGGGCTGGAATAGTGACTTCAAAAACACCACCAACACCTGCTCAGTTATTTCGGAAACTGTTTCAAAATATGTTAGTTGGATTATTACCGGTGAATTTTTGGTTTGGATAATAGACTAACAGGTATCATTTTCTTCGTATCATCATGACATTATGGCTTGCCGACCAAAAACAAAATAACCTTCTAAACCTAGATGTATAATTTTCTACTTTACATCATAAAATCTGCATGAATTACCATTCAAATTAAATTGTCGAGCGTCCGTCGATTCAGTCGACGTTTCTGCGATTAAATTTCTTATCATTAATCACCGAATAATCAACGTGAAATAAAATAGTTTTTGTGAAGAGAGGGGAAGTTAATTCGTGAATAAACCATTATTGGAGGCTCAAATTATCGATTAATCACAACTTTAGGCTTGCCGCAATAAACAGTTCTAGAGATTATTCATTTCTGTGACTGTAAAATATTGCGTACCTAAATGATATCAATCTTGAGAAATATCACGGTCACCAAGAGGGATGACAAAAGTGCAAGTGTGGAAATACAACAACAAAGATCAACGTCTCGCAAGGACGGGTACAGCATATCTGCGATTGTTTTCCAGGGGCGGGGGTGTAGTCGTATTGATCACCGTTTTATAAGATAATTTCGGAAAGTCAACTTCCAAAAGTTTTTCAAATATAGCTAAGTAATAGTTGCCTTGATGCATCCGAAAAATAAATACAATCTTGAAATCAAGATTGAATTGCCAATGGTAGTGACACCGTGAAATTAGCTGCGATATCGTAGCTACACATTTGATAACCTGTATTGGTTGGTGGCTACGAGTCCTCCCTCTTGCTTCTTTGGAGTAAAGCAAACAGGTGTAAAACACATTTTCTTGTATACGTTTTTAAATGCCAACATATTTTATCAGAAGTAAATCCGATAAGAACATAGTCCATGTCAAAATTTTGGTATAAAAGTATCAACAAGAATTGTTTTGATATTTTTTCTTCCAACAGAAATTCCATGTCTCAGTAGAATAAAATGGGTGGGTAGTCTAGTCCGCTTCAAAATTAAATTAAGTTTATTTGAAAGTGATTTCGACATAAAACTAAGATGGATTGACAGAAAAATGGTTTAACCTGTTGTCAGGTAACATTCTCACTACATTCAACAGCTTTATTTTGAAGTTTGACTTTGCTAAACTTGCTGGAATGAATCATTCCAGTACCTGCTCCATTGCAACAAATAGGAAGGAATTTTATCCATAACCCAGATCAATATTCAAAATGTTACATTATTGCAACTACCGTGAAATATGTGCATATTTTGAAATTTGCCATGTCATACCACGGGCGGATCGAGAGGGGGTCGGTGGGGTGTGTGTTTTGGACCTCCCTCCTGGAATTATCCGAAAATTATTTTTAAGCTGTATAACTTTAATGTAACGTTACACATTTTACACATTTTATGCCATCATTTAGGCTCGGAAAAAAATCCTTGAGCCACCATTGCATACTAGAACGTATAAGTTCTTATTTCGAAATTGAAAAAAAAATGATGTAAAAAAGTGCATCATATTGAGTTATAATTTTAAACTGAGTGATAAATTATTTGGAAAACTTGCATCAAAAGATGGTAGAATTTATAGTGTCATGAACGCCTTCCTGAGGGTTGAAAACGCTATTTCTCAAGAGCTCCTGGGTGGCTCTGGCCCGGTGGACCCCTGGCCAGGGCGTTTCCATAGACCCATCGGGGGCCCTGTGGTCCATGGCCCCCCAGCTGTAAAATTCAGTATTTTGAAAGTATCTAACTTTCACCCAGGGAGGACAAGTTTGATTTTGAGGGGTTTTAGTTAAGTGAGGAATGCGTTATGAAGTATAGATCTATTTTATTCAATGAATTTCTGTGACATCTTCTGAAATTGGGAAATCTGAATAGAACAAAATGGGTAAATATTTCATTTAAAACATCGTTTTTACCCAGAATTTAGTTTAGTATCAATTCCAGTCAATTTACGGGACATGCAGCCAAAACATCGCAACTACAGATTAAAGGGGGACCTGCTAGGCTGTCGAAAATGCAAATGGCACAAAAATTACAAACCAGATATAAACGTATGAAATTACAAACCTGAAGGGGTCCATTGTTAGCACTCATTGAGCTTTATCAAGTATAAAAATCCAAGTCAATGAATAACATGCAGATCCGCATTTTATTGTCCTTGGTTTTTGTTTTTAACGGTTACACATGCCCAACCTTCAAAAAGCAATTACGTCAGAGGTACGTCATCTGTGCTCAGCGAGATTCAACACACCGTACAACCGGCTGCGTCGTCAACGAAGACAGATTCGGCATCTGATGTCAGGTGCATGGTAGGTCAAATTAATTTACTTTTATGAATAAACGAAAGGATCTTTGGTATTCTATATTTGATAAATACGTGTATAAATGTTCAGTGCTAACTGCTTCTACAAAATAAACCTTTCCATGCATCCCTCGCAAATAAGGTTACAGTCATTGACGCAGCCGGTTGTACAGTGTGTTAATACTGCTGGGGATGTGTCTCGTTGACCTTGACCTTGTCTCGTTTCGAAGTAAAAATAGAATCTGTAAACACGCTTGTAAAGGATTGATCTATAGCAAAGGAAAGATGGATATTCGCCGTGATTGAGGTTTTTATGCATTGCAAATTGTTTTTCCATGTACAAATATGAGTTCCCGAATAGTTCAGAAGCATAAAAACGTAGCATGGGCCCCTTTCAGAAATCTGTAGTTACGACGTTTTTACTCCCAATCACTAAACACCCCAAAATTACCTACAAATTGGACCAATCTAACATTTTGAAAATAGATCTAGCTTCCACTGCTTTTCATATGTAGCATTCATTTTAACGATATAATTATCTATGGATTTGCTGTAGCCTATGGTATTATGAATTTGTATATATAGATATGGATGAAAAATAAAGCTGTGTTTCTCTGTAAATATTCTATAACTTGTTTTGTCTTTCATTTTATTATTGGTTTTTTTTTTTCAATTTGTTTCTAAAGAATGTGATCTAATCACGAGTTCGGTCATCGTTTATAAACTTTATCGTCATTTTGACAAGATATATTTTGCGTACTTAAAATGGAGATCTAGGTCTTGTTTACATTGCATAAAACTTCATAGGTAAGAATTGATACTCTGTCAATCATATTTTTGGGTTTTTGCCCTTTGTTGATTTTCATATTTAATTGTTTGTCAAGAGCATTACTAAAAATTATGCGAGGTAGATTCGTGCAACTTCATAGGTGGATGATGTCATTATGTAGAAGTGTATTGTACAAAAATATAACTCTGCTGATAATGTTCGTGGAGTTATTGCCAATTTTCCCTTTTCATTCTTATTAATACTACAATTGCACTACTTCAATTGTTAAAGGTTTACCCTTGTGGGGGCATATGTACATTTCATTCAATACTTCAAAGCATTCTCTGATAGGATCATGAAAAGCAAATCTTGTTTTACAAATAATTCTGTTGTAGCGACTTTCAGGCCCTTCAGGGCTTTGATTTGAAAAAGTTTTAGATCTATATTCATATACATGTATTAGAAAACAATAAGATTTATAAGGAAGTATTGGTATTCAAAAAAATTTCATTTATAAAAGTTGTATGCTTATAATAAGCTTTGCAATAAATGTATGGCACGCGAAAAGGGTCTAAAGTCAATATAGCACTAGACCTATAATTAAAATAGGGGTAGACCGATAAAAATAGGGGTCTACCCTTATATTTTTAGCGGTAGACCGATCATTATTTTTGACCCTTCTGCTCAAAATCTCATTAGCCAATCAAATGGCTTGTTACATCCTCAACACACCGGGAATCTCAACGACCGTATAGTACAAGATCTGTGATTTGCTATCGAAAAAAATAGGGGTCTACCGATAAAAATAGCGGTCAACCGGTAATTTTATCGCTAGACCGTTAATTGAAATAGCGGTCTACCCTTATTTTATGGGAAGAGCGATATTTTTATCGGTAGACCGATAAAAATATGACGGTCGACCGCTATTTTTATCGGTCTACCCCTATTTTAATTATAGGTCTAGCGCTATATTGACTTTAGACCCTTTTCGCGCGCCATACATTTATTGCAAAGCTTATTATAAGCATACAACTTTTATAAATGAAATTATTTTGAAAATTGTTGAAAAGGGATGTAAAATCAGATAAATAAAACAAATATTGTTAGTCACTCATCAATGACATATGATAACAGTCCAGTCATGATATTATGGCACATGTTTACAAAATTTACATGTAAACATCACTATCAAACTCACCATCTATAATTTTGCATGTGGTGGTTTGAATCTTGCAGGTGTCACACCTGCAAGATTTGAACCATCACATACAAATTGTTATTGAAAAATCAAAGTGCCTTCTCTATTGTTTACATTAGAACAATTGTTAACATGTGCCATATAATCGTAAGTGGGCTATAGAAAGGGGAAGGGATATGATTAACACTTTCACAAACAAATTACACATGATTTGACAGGTTAAAGATAAAGATTTTGAAGGCAATGACAGGCAATGATGAGGGATAAAAAGAAAATGTTGATAATCAACATATTCTTTTTTTCTCGCAATGCTTTTGCCTTTATATTGATGAACAATTTTTCATGAAAAGATAGATTATATTCATTTTCTTTTCTACATATTTTCAGCTAGAATTTTTTAAAAAAGGAAGGGTTTATGGTTTAACACTTTGGCAAATTATCACTGGTTTTGACAACTCTAGGACAAAGGTATAAAAGAGGGAAAGAAAATTTCTCATCTCAGCATTAATTTCTCCTTTTTCCTTAATGCTTTCTGAATCCATTCTACAGAATTATTTTCAACAATATATTAACATGTATGTTTCCTACATATATTTTCAAGGAGAATTTTTATCGAAGGGGAAGGATTAGCCCTTTCCTTTATGGCAAATTTTCGTATTGTTTTAATTTGAAAATTGTGGCCAGGATGATAAAAAAATTAATCATTTTTATAGGAGAAAATGATTATGCTATAGCATAGAAAATATTGAAGGAAAAGAAGAAATTGCTGATTATCAGCAATTTCTTCTTTTCTCTCAATGTTTTCCAAATCATTTGTACAAGGGGAAGGGTATAGTAAGGTTTATCATATTACTATACCATAGTACAGGATATTGAATAGTTTTTGGACAAAATAATACTTGTAGGATTTAGCTGTGGATTGTTTACTTGAGGATTGTTAAGAAATTGGATTTTTTACCAAAGTTTTGTGAGTTATTTTTTGTGTATTACAACAATTTTATGAACAGTTTAAGTTTTTGTTAACCCCTTCCCAAACAAAACCTGGTTTTGACGTCCCTAATAGATAAGACTTGGGAAAAAATTGAGGCAAAAGAAGAAACTGCTGATAAACAGCCGTTTCTCCTAATGCCTAAATATTTTCTGAGCCATAACATACACAATTTCTATATGAATTTATACCAATCCTGTCTCTCTGAACTTCTGAAGCGTTTTTAAATTGGAAAAGTCCAAATTTTGGCTGTTTGGGAAAGGGTTAAACATGATGTATATGAAATACTCACTTAACCCTTTCCCAAACAACAAAATTTTAGGGTGTTCCAGATCAAAAGCTGATGTAGACAACAATATTGATGTCAAAAAAGAAGGAATTTGTGAAGAATATAATGCAGAAAACATTGAGACAAAAGGAGAAACTGCTGGTTGTCAGCAGTTTCTTCTTTTGTTTCAATGCTTTCCAAAGCCTTTCCTAATTGGGACGTCAAAACCCGGTCTTGTTTGGGGAAGGGTTAAACCCAAAAACCTTGGTTCCCAAACAACATAGCTTTAGACTGGTCCTAATGGAAAGGTGTAGCAGACCCCAAAATGAAATTAATGTAACAGAGTATAGAAAAAAACTTTTGCGATTTAGCATAGAAAAGACCAAGGAAAAAGTAGAAAATGCTCGTTATCAGCATTGTTACTACTACTTTTCTCTCAATATTTTCCAAACCTCTCTTTGTCAGGGATGTCAAAACCAGGCCCCGGTTTCTCGAAAAAACTTAAGTATTTTCTCATGAGAATATGCTCAACATGAAAGGGATACTCTCCAACGTTGAAGGGTATGCGATTGAAGTTCACGTGGATTTCGTGCAATTTGAGCACGGTGCTCAGATTTGAGATACCGGGGCCAGGCCCCGGTTTCTCGAAAAAACTTAAGTATATTCTCATGAGTTCATGCTCAACTTCTATTCAATACCAATCAACGTTGATTGGTATTCAATTGAAGTTCACATGAATTTCGTGCGATTTGAGCACGATGCTCAGATTTGAGCATGAGAACATACTTAAGTTTTTTCGAGAAACCGGGGCCAGGTCTTCTCTGCTCGAGGGCTAAAGTAAAACTTTCATACTGGTCTAAATTCAAAACCTGTACAACAAAATAAATGGTATACATGATCCCTGGTTTTGACTTGCCAATCGGAGAAAGCTTTTGAAAACTTTTAGGGAAAAATAACTGCCATTTGGTAAGGTAGAATAGCCCTTACCCCGTTGACAAAATGTTGGACTGATTTAGACTGAAGATCTGATCAGAAAAATACTGGTGGTGAACTAAAACAATTTTAGTTACAACAAGGTATAGATATTTTGCGTTTAAATGTGAGTTTATAGATTTTTTTTCTAATGACAATGAACTTGTTCTAAAAACAGACCGGGTTTACCATTTTGTATTGACAAACTGTCGGTGTTGTTATAAAATCTCGTAACTACGGCTTCGATAAAGCCGTAGTTACAATATTTTATAACAACACCGACGGAATACATTGATCGCGAAAAAACGTCCCTCGCTTTGGCCGAGTTCACCACCAGTGAAAAATATCAATCAAAACTTCTGAATGCATTCCCACTCTATGAAGCCCCATCAGATACAGGCTTTGGTAAACATTGTTAACTTGTACATTTTGAAAAGCCATCTCTCCCCGGTATCCTGTAGCTCTGATTTCAAACAAAACTGATGCTGTTGATCAGCTTACAAAGCCTGTCAACTGATGGTGAAATATCAAAATTTGACTGAGATCATTTTAACCAACGAAAATGAGAAGAAATTTGTGGTGCATGAAATAACTTAAAACCTTATCTGATAATACATGAAAACATTATGTCAATATTTAGTATGACCTTTTTAATCATTTTGAGATATTGAAGGCTTGATACCCTTATAAATTCACATTAATCACCTGTACTTTTACATTGAGACAGACCCCCAAACTGGTAATCTCTTTTGTTTGGTCTTCATGTAATAACTTTTTCAACTGGTGTTGTTTAAAAGATCCGCCAAATCCAGAAAATCCTTGGTGTTTTCTCGCCTGCTCTGCTTCAAGTCATTTTCAAATTGGTCATAATTATATGAACTGAATCGCTAAAGAATATTAAAAATGTTGTGTCATGTTATTTCCTGAGGTGACCATCTACAAGATGTGATTTCCCATCTGTTCTCCTGACGTTGGTGAGATTTTGTTATCAAATCATTGGCCATTAATGCCATATAACAAATTAAAGATCTGTTACATTTTTTTATTGGCTGTAATTTTAGTTCACACATCACTCAAAAGACATCATTGATGAATACTGCTATCATATTTATTTGCATTAATAAACAAGTAAAATTAAGCAGCAACAGTTTTACTGGAAGATCATCATCGTTTGGGTATGTAACCAGGTACCTGATTGCTAATGGCATGCTATTGGATGATGCTTGAAATATGCAGTTGATGATGTCATAATAGTCAAGATATAGAATAGAATGAAGATGACCAAGCAGAGATATGTAAATCTAATTAGGGTATGGATCATTGATTTCCACAGAGTTATGGCCCTTTAGTGAGACAATTTGTTTTGTGACAAGGGATTGTTGCTTGTAAAATCATGTTATTATTAATGTCTCGAAGTTTTATTTTGCCCATTTTGTGACAAGCCAGTGTTTATAAAGGTGCAGATTATGATCTATACCCCCATAATGCCAATTTTATTTGATAAAAGTAATATTTGACCTTTAGGCCATGTCTACTTATCAGGGTAATAAATATGTTAATTTGCTTAGTCACGTTATACCATTAAATACTTGTAGAATTTGAATGAAGATGGGTAGTGCAAGTCTCTGACTGACACTATCACACATTTCATGATGGTTGAATGTCCAAATAAAAAAAGTCATAATTGACAGAATTTCTGTGAGGGGGGGTTTGAATATACAGATATGGGGGTTCATTTTCCTATTTATAATAACGTAATTATTCAAATAAACGCCCATATTCTAATAAATGCCCATCCCCCAAATCTTGGCTGAAAATCTGCTTATTTCAAGCACAATTTTAGCAAAAAGGGGGATTCTGATAAACACCCATCCCCCTGATTCCAGATTAAAATAATGTAAGCCATAAACCAAAGAACATTTCTAAAAACATTAAGAAAAGAGGGTGTTCAGCCCTAAATCTGTTGGCAATGAAGGAATTTCCTTGAAAATTGTATTTTGCAGTTCTTGTAACAAAAACTTGCCAAATTCGACTAGCTGATCTTCGAGTCCATAAAATGACACTTGATTAGAAAAATTTTGACTGACGAAATAAGAATACCTCTAATAAACACCCACCCCCTACATTTCTATCGACCATCTTTATAATAAATGCCCGGGCGTTTATTAGAATAATTATGGTAATTACACAAATTTGATTGAATTTCTGCATGAAAATGAAATAATCACCCCTGTGAAATGCTTTGTCATTCTTCATGAAATATTTAATAAATATTCATGAGCTATTCAAGAATGGAAAAAAATGAAATCTTCATGAAGAAGAAGTGAACAGAAAATGGCCCATTTTGCATAAATCTTCATAAAAACAGAGTAACGAATTTTTCATGAAGTTGGAAATGTATAATAAATCCTTAAACCATGCAGTTTTGCATTCTGAGAAAAAGGCATGAAGTCTTCATGAATAAATTATCATATAATTCATGAAGACTTCATGCAAGAAAAATACGCAAACAATCTTAAGAAGAAATCATGATTATTCTGTTAAAAATGAGTATGGGCCATTTTCTGTTCACTTCTTTTCAATGAAGAATTCATGAATAATATTTCTTTACAAACTTCATAAAAACATACAGGTTTCTCTGAAGTTGGAAATGCATAATAAATCCTTAAACCAAGCAGTAATGAAAAAAAAAAAAAAAAACAATCATGTCAAGGTCATGAAAAATACTAAAAAACAATTTGTACAAATATATTGCTGACAGAACAAAACTTAAGAAACTTTTTGTAGAACAGGTAGTTTCAGAACTGTAATAAGTAACAGGCCATTAAAAATCAATGATTCCTATTTATAGAAGCAAAATAATAATATCCATTTTACAGAATAATTATGTGGGTGCGGAATGGTAAAAAAAATAAACATTTGAATTTGTTAAATTTAGTCTAAAGAACACTTACTAACATTGCCTTCCTTGGTTTTATCATTTAGTGAGCTCCTTAATCACTTGGTTATAACTAAAATATTAATTATAACTCTTAACAAAAACATATTTCTTGACAAATAGTCAGACAAGCAAAATTCCCTCCATTATTTTCTAAACCACATGTCATAGACTGGAACATAAATTAGACTGGGAGATCACGAACGTTTTAAGAACATTTTATGAACTGTACACAATCCATTATCAATTCATGATTAGTTCATGATTTATTCTTAATACAACAAAATATGAAGGTTTTATGAAGTACCGGTTTTACTTGCAGTGGAAAATATTCAGAAAAAAATCATGAGCAAGTTTCAGGGTTATTAATGATTTTTTTAAAATGAAAACTTCATAATAAATCCTTTGCATTCATCGTGAAGGTTTTAAGGATTTTGTCAATCATTAATATCTTCATAATGTCTTCATGAAGCAATTATCATCATACTTCATGCAGAAAACTTCATGAAGTGTGTTAAAGAAGTGATAATGAGTAATGTATGAAACATTCTTAAGATTCATAATATGTTCATTATTTTATGAATTACATTTCACAGGGGCAGGCAACCAAGGAGGGTTCGTTTTAAACCCCCTGAACCTCCTCTGGATTCGCCACCAAATAGAGGCATGGTCTTTTATCTTTTTGCCAACAGCTAGAATTTAGACTGTTCTACTTTGAAACTTCAAAGGTTTTGCAAATGACAAAATACATATTTTAAAAAAAAGATATAATTGAACATTAGATTTAAAAAAAATATTTAAACAAAAGGAGAAAATGCTGATTATCAGCACTCTGGATATCTGATATTGCAATCTGGTACAAATTTTAAAAGATCTATTTTGTTATAGATTTAGTAATATCATTATGCACTGTTAAGTCAAAGGGGTCTTTCAAAAAATGTAAGACTGTACTATTGTCATTATTCAACAAATTCCGCATGCACTCTCATGCATGCTAACCCTTTCCTAAACATTGAATATTGGAGGGTTCCTGCCGCGGATCTTGGACTTTTGTGAAGGGGGTGGAAACAACAAATAGGTGGTTCTTTTCTGAGTATTCCACTGGATTCCAAAATAACAGTCTCAGATGACAAAAAACTATTGGAATAAGCAAATCTGCAAGTGATAGCATAAAGTCCTTCAGAAAAAAGGAGAACATGCAAGCCTGTGATTAATCAGGAGTTTCTTCTTTTGCCACAAAGGTTTTGTAATTGATATCCGGTAGTGATGTCAAACCCTTGCAGGCAGACTTAACCCTTTCCCGAAACGGCAAATTTTTAGGGCGATCCACTTCAAAAACTGCCGCAAATGACAAAATGGATGTTATTAAAGATAGGATTTGTGTAAAATATGACACAAAAAATATTTAGACAAAAGGAGAAACTCCTGTTATCAGCAGTTTCTTCTTTTGTCTCAATGTTTTCCAAAGCCTTTTCGAACAGGGGCGTCAAAACCGCAGGTCTTGTTTGGGAGAGGGTTAATTGGGAAAAGGTCGAAGGTAAGATTTGTGTCCAATATAGTACAGAAAATATTGAGGCAAAAGGAGAAAATACTGATTGTCAGCACTTTCTTCTTTTGTCTCACTGTTATCCCAAACTGTTTCTATCAGGGACGTCAAAATTGTGTCTTATTATGCTCCCCGAAGGGAGAGCATATAGTCGCCGCTTCGTCTGTCCGTCCGTCCGTCCGTCCGTCATTCCGTCCGTCTGTCCGTCCGTCCGTCCGTCCGTCCGAAGCGATTTCTCTATAACCCTTGGGCCAAATCAAATGAAACTTACCATGTGAACTCCCTATGACATAATGCAGATGTACTTTTCCCAGTTTTTGGATTTGAGGCCTCGTCATGGGAAAAGGGGACTTAAGGTCAAAAACACTTTTTCTCTAATTTCTCATAGTCTAATGGTCAGAATTTGATGAAATTTCATATTTGAGTAGCAAATCAGATGCCCTTGACAATAAACTACTTGAAATTTGCGTATAAAAGGTATGTCATGGAAAAAGGGGGCTTAACGTTTGTTAGCTTAATCTTAGCTCTGCATGGCATACATTTATTGTGACAATGCCTTAATCGGGGAGCATTGTCCGTCTCTGACGGCTCTTGTTTTGGAAAGGATTAAATGAAATGATAGCTTCTTTATGTTAAATGTTCCTAGAAAAATGCTCAGCTATAGTATCTGGTATAAGCACGTCTGTTAGAGCTGTAAAAAACCTTTGATTGAATGAGAAAATTGGAAGCTGAATAAAAGAAATGTTGTTTATGTATTTTATTGCATTATAAAATAATACATGAATCTTTTAACCCTTCACAAACACCTGGTTTGGCCATCTGAAATAGAGATTTAAAGGATAACCTTAAAAAATTTACGATTTCGCAGTTCATCCTTATAAATCGCTCAGAAATGGTTTAAAAAACATTACAAGCAAAGTCATTACGTTAAGGAAAGCATTGACCCATTGCAAACCAGCAGCCAAATTATCGATTTTTATCAATACACAAAATTTGCCGCATCAATTACTTCCCTTGGATTCTGTATCCTTGGATACGAAATAGTCGAACCTGTCTACTTTGACAACTGCGTCATTTATCGATAATCGAGTGATCTGATATAGATGTTTATGGGAATATCGCTTCAAAATCCTGTTGTGTGTAGCTTACGATTGCAATATTAACTTAGTAACCCATAAAACTTTATACATGTAGTATATATTTGCTTTTCCGAGGAAATCAATTTGAAAACAAAAGTGGATTGTGAGATTGAACCAGGACGTACAACTTCTACTTAATTTGCACCGTCAGGTCGTTCAAAGATTATGCAAATTTTGATGACAAACAAATTATTATCCAAACGCCGTGCTTAAACATAATTATCAAAATTGCGTGTTCATGGGTGCTGCTCCTAAAATGCGATATTCTCTGCCGTTCGAAACACATTGTTTCAATTCACAGGCTTTCATCTTACCCATTACCAAGGCAAACGCTAAGAATTTAGACTGGTCTAAATTCAAAGATGTTGCAGACGAAAATAGCAAGTGAACGGAATTTACTTTTTGTCTCTTTGGGTAGAAAACATTGTATGAAAGGAAGAAATTGCCTGTCTAAATCAATTTCTTCTTTTACCACGTTTGCCGAAGCCATTATTTAGTGAGGAATGAAGTGGAAGAGAAATACAATCTATGTGTGTTGGTTTTCCCCTAAATTTTTTATTTAACAAAACCTGATGTTGACACTCAAAACAGAAAAGGCTTGGTAAAAACATTGAGACAAAAGATGAATATGCTGATAATCGACGTGATCATCTTTTGTCTCAATATTTTCCGCGCCATTAGAGAACCCCTCTTATATCAGCATCCCTTTGTTATCTGCAGCGGCTGTCAAAATTGAACTCTAATTTTGAGCTATTTGGGAAAGAGTTGAAAGCGCATAAAGATCGTTTTGGGCATTTATCGAACAGTTTTGATATAATGTAATATTGTATCAAGGCGAGTAGCAGGCGATTAAATTAACATTGTTTGGGCAATTTTTTAATTATCATGAGATATCAAAGTATTGCTAAAAGGAGAAAATGGTGACCTCAGCATTTAATCCTTTTCTGTCTTTTTTTTTTTTTTTTTTTTTTGCTTTTCTTATGTCATCGAAAAAAAAGGATCGTTTTTTGAAAAATGATTTGAATCGAAAATAGCATTAAAAGTTTTTCTGTACATACATTAATTGGAAATAAACACTATATTACATAATGAGCTGATTAATTACAAAAACGGGTGTAAGATTCAGGTCAATAAACACGCGGGTGTCACAGATGTCATAAAACACATGTTTATTCGCTCCCTTTACTCAGTACAGCAATTACTGGAAGCAGTTTTCAAAATTCTATTGCCCTTTGATCTGGTGAAAACCAGGAAAAAACGAGCATGGTTTTCTCTTTTTAATTCAACAATCCGAATCTCCTCGCTATATTGTCAATAAATTCTCTCTTTATCAATATCAAATTGATCTTCTGTAGCTTCGGAATTGGAAACCTCTAAAGCATGGTAGTTTTGGGAAGGATCAATTAATATCCAAACGGCAAAAATACTCTGGTCTCGTCTGAAATCAAAGGTGTTGCAGACAACAATTTCAAGAGAATTATTGTTATTATTATTTTATTTTGTGTGTGTTGGAGGTAGAAAACATTGTGGGAAATGCAAGACAAGCAATTTCTTCATTTCTCACGATGTTTTCCACAACCCTTTTTTTTGAAGGGGCTGGGGTCATTGTGAGGGAATGGGTTAAGCAATATCGTTGAAAGAATGAAATCCTGATTAATTGTCTAAAAATTAAAACGTCACCGAAAATCAAATACTAATTTTTAAGAAGTCATCAAATTCTTTTTTATGACCGGTTGACTAATCTGTTTTTCACACTAAGTAACGAACAATGGAATTGTTTTCCATGATTATGGAATAACAATTGATAATGTCTAATTGACTGATGTAAAATTGGTCAATGTCATACGATCAACTGGATTTTCGCCGACATCGTGTCATCTTATTAACCCATCACTGGACAGCGAAGGTTGAAAGAAATAAAAAACGTCTGTCCCACAATGATATGCGTCATTTATCGACAATCGAGTGATCGGATATCATAGTTTTTGCTTAGTACGATCACTTCATTACTAGATAGTAATTGAAAACGGCGTTAACCCCCAATAAACCAAACTTATATCGCTGAAATTCAGTGCCATTTTCTACTTCGAAAATTACGTCACTAGTCACGTGACCGATCAAGTGCCCCGGTCATATGAATATAATATATTACCAAAGGGAAGTAATTTACAAGGGAGAGGAAGTAATTTACAAGGGAGATATTTTTTCGCACAAATTTTAATACGGAAAAATAAAATCTTGAATAATTTCTTTTTTCATTCATAATTTGAAAAAATGTTTTTACTAAAACTATTCATTGGATGATGTTGTTTTGTAAAAAAGAAAAATCAGACGCCTATAATATTACCCTTTAAGGCTTTTGAAAGTATGAGGAAAAGAGGAAATTGCTAAAATGATCAGTATTTGATATAATTTCTACTTTTAACTCAATGTTTTCCCTGCTCTGAGGTTCAAACATTTTTACTTTTGTAATGTTAATTTTGTTGTCTGTAATACCTTAAATGTAGATAACCCTAAAAATTAATGGTCTTTCATTGAATGGGAAAATTGGTAGCAGTATAAAAGAAAATGTTGTTTATGTTTTTATTGCATTACAAAGTTAAAGCTGAATCTTTTATTATAAATAAGCCATGACCTCTGGACAGACGAGTCAAACTGAACAGGTATTGTTAAACCGAAGTGACCGTGCGCTATGAATATTTATAAACAAACGAAATCGTCTGCAATATTGACAATAATGAGCGCAAGGTTACTTCGGTTCAATAATAAACCAGGTATGTAAACGTCGTGGTTTTAAGAAGGCGTTTACCGTTAGATGTAATCAAAACACCCCTCTCACGTAGGACAGTCAATAGTTAAAAGTACATTTGAGTCTCAATGTTGATGGTGGCACTATACCTCCAGTCATTTAGTACAGATAGGCCAAAAATAATTTTATGATGTCCAATATAGAAGGATTTGAATGTTATTGAGAGTTTTATTTGTATTAATCCTTTACCATTAAACAATCCCTGATTTTTAAGAATCATCTATCATAAGATACTAATCACTTTGTGCGTGATCTGTGTCAACTGAAATTGACGAGGCTATCCCTCGTCAATTTCAGTTGTCACAGATCACGCCCAAAGTTGCATGAAGTGGTTGATATCTAATTGTGAATGAAATACATTACGGAGGGGACAAGCAAATTTGTGGGCCTGCGTCCCTGCGTCTTCACATTAACCCTTTCCTAAACAAAAAAAAGTTTGGAAAACGTTTAACCCATTCGCACACATTGATTCTTTTTAAGGCCCCCACTAGATAAGAGCTTGAGGAAACATTGTTGAAAGTGAAGAAATTGTTGGAAAATGTTTAAATAACAAAGATGGAGAGCAAGTTTTGTCCGTCTGTCTGTCTCTGTGTCATTGCATACATAATACAGCCAAAAAGTATACATTTTGTGCAATAATTTTCATGTATTTTATTTTCAGGTAAGTTTAGAGAATGTTATAAAGCTGTAGAAACAATGGGTTGATATATACTGTAAAGGTTACCCAGAACTAGAATGTTTTGTTGTGGTCACAGACAACGCACCAACAGTGAAGGAAGGTAGGTTATGAAATTATGTCTTCACTTTCCAACGAAAACCTCATAACTGCAGCTTACAGCAAGCTGCAGTTACGAGGTTTTCATTGAAAAGCAGCGATATGGTAATTCTTGACCCAAACAAGACCTGCTGCCTGAGACGCCCATCAGAAAGGCAGCCTTGTTAACCATTTCCAAAAAGACAAATTTTCAAAATTTCCATTTCAAAAGCTGCTGCAGACGACAAATGGACCTTGTTAAGGATAGAATTTGTGTACGACATAGCACAGAAAATATTGAGACAAAAGATGAAACTGCTGATAACCAGCAGTTTCTCCTTTTGTCTCAATGTTTTACCAAGCCATTTATATAAGGGACATTAAAACCAGGTCTTGTTTGGGAAAGGGTTATGTTTAGTGAAACAAAGAAAATGCTGATGATCAGGGTTTATTTCTTTTGCTGTGATGTTCTTGCAAACTCTTTCCTATCAGTTACATCCAAATCATGGCTTGCTGGTAAAAAGGTGGTTACTAGTTCCCCTGAGCTCTGCAAATCAGCGATGAAGCCCTTATTTTGTGTGCCAGATATTGTGTAAATGAATTATTACAATGATGTTTCCTTATTTTAATGATGTTTTATTGCTACAGTAAGACCTATTTCACTTTCAATAATCATTTCCAATAATTATTGACATTTATTGTTTTCATTCTGTAATTCTAAAAAATCGAGTCATTGTACAAGGGAGAGTAATCTTGTTTGAGTTTCTTGACTGAGTATAGTACAATTGTCTCCCTTAGATTGATCTTGCTTATGGAAGGAAATAAAGTAGAGTGATAATGAAAGCTCCAAATAGTTAACCATCTCATATCATTTGGTTGATCTGTGGTTGTTCTGTCATAAACTTTTGAAGCTGTTGTTCTGTTATCCCATTACCAGACGGCAAAATTTTAGACAAGTCCAAATTCAAAGAAAGATATTGCAGACATCAATTTTAAGTAAATGAAACTTATATATCGTCGGTATAAATGCAAAACCTCGTATGTCGATTCCTGCAATTTTCAAAGTACAAACTTGTGTGCCCAGTTAAAGACCATTCTTGCAGGTTTTGAGATATTTCTACTGATCAGTATTAATGACAAATCATTTGTGAACAATATGTCCAAATTTCAAGTAAAACATTTCAGTTTGGGCAAAGTTTTTACACTTTTTTCCCTCCCCTTTGAAATTTTCCAAAAACGAGATACGAGGTTTTGCATTTACAACGACGATATATACTATTATTGCTCTTTCTGAATAGAAAACATTGTGGAAAATGAAGAAATTGGTTGTTAAAAGCAATTTCTTCATTCTCCACGATGTTTTCCAAAGCATTTATCTTGTCGGTAGTCAAAAGGTATCATTGTGTGGTATTGGGTTATAACACTTTCGAAACTATACCTGTTCATTAATTGCATTCATGACGGATCTTGTTTCCTTGAGTCTTTGTCATATTTAACTAACCCCTTGCCAAAGGGGTAATTAGGAAAACAAAGAAGTATGATGACAATCAGCATTTTGTCCTTGTTTTCTCAATGCTGTCCATGCTATATAACATACAAACATCATGTAAACATCCATTTTTAGCGAGCCGGGACTTTATGTTCGGGGAGCTAATGTCACAGCCCTAGTGTCGGCATCGTGTCCCGTCCCGTGGCGTCTTCACTCGAAAAACTATAACCTGGTCTATATCTCAGGCACTATTAGAGATACAGCCTTGATATTTCACACATAGATCTAGTTACTTCTCGACAAGACCTTTCGTTTTGGACCATTGACCTAGTGACTTTAACCTTGGAGTTTGACCTACTTTTGAAAAACTTTAACCTGGCCTATACTTCAGGCACTATTAGAGATACAGCCTTGATATTTCATACATAGATACATCTCGACAAGACCTTTCATTTGGGACCATTATCTCTGACCTTGTGACCTTGACCTTGGAGTTTGGCCTACTTTAAAAAAAAATTGCCGTTTTTGTGACAAGCTCCCGTATAGGCAAGCTATGTTCGGACAACTCTTATGTCATTTAGGGCTATATCTTTCAAATTAGACCAGTCCAAAATTTTCAGGGAATTTCTTTTTATAGAACTTTTGATGAGATGTTTATATTCTCAAAGATTAAATTTTAGAAAATATGAGATGAAATATTATCTTTGGATCATGTTGTACCATATTTCTTTGAAAACGAAATATCCCATTAAGTGTTAATATTACTTTCTAGCGTATAATTTCCAAAACAAATTCAACAGTTTAAATAATTAATGAGAAGAGAGAATAAACAGTGAAAAACAATTCTAAAATATGTTAAAATGTTGATATATTTGAGCCAAGGTATGGAAAAATGGCCCCAAAGGTATTTGAGACTTACATAAATCCTGATCAGCCAGTGCATATGCACAGTCTGATCAAGATCCATGTTGTTCTCTGATAGATTCTTGATAACCTTAACTCATTACCACACAGTGACTCTTTTTGACTCCCAACAAAAGAATGGCATTGGAAAATAATGTGGGAAATGGAGAAATTGCTTGTGACAAGCAATGTCTTCATTTCCCACAATGTTTTCTACTTAAAAAGACCAACAAATGTTAAATTCATCCACTTGAAATTGTCGTCTGCAACATCTTTGAATTTGGACCAGTCTGAAATTGTGTTGTTTGGTAATGGGTTAAACAACTGTAAGACAATAGATCCAGATCAGACTGCACCTAGGCACAGTTTGATCTGGAATCATGCAGGTCAGCACAGTGAATAGCCATAAACTAAAGGCCCTTTCGAGATCCTGGCTCATTTGTATTTGTGACCTGTCATGCTAAAAGGGATCTTTTGAGAAGTCCATATAATAAGAGTGAACACATCAGACCCACACAGAGTTTAATCAGATACTGTTTTTGGAAAACATAGTAAGATAATGAAAAATAGAAATCTAATTTATACCAAGAAAAAACACCAAGAAAATTACCTTGGAGCAAGAAGTTTTGCACCTAACCAGTATATATGTATCTGCAGTCCGCAAAGGCTGACTTTTTTTAAGGGTCAATAATTTTTACTATGCCCACAACATGTAAAATATCCTTTCATCTGAAACTGTATTCTGCAATATCCTAGAAATTGGACAAGTTTACAATTTGGCTGTCTGGTGATGTGGTCAAGCATTAGTCTTGGAAAGTCACAGTTTAGAATCATAAATTTACGACTGTGTGATAGCCCCTGTTGTGTTTCAGAATTGGATTCTGGCAACCAACAGTTTCTGTGATTTTCCTCAATAGATCTATTTCCTTTGTTACAAATGCACAATATTTATGTTCAAATAAGATTTATATGTGTTAGTAAAGCATTAGTCTGGTAGAATATCATTGCTCTTCAACAAAAACCTTGTAACTGCAGCTTAAAACAAGGCGCAGTTGCAAGGTTTTCCTTTAGAAACAGCGGATATTATAAATTCATGACTGTGTGATAGTCCCTGTGGTGACTGTAAATTGGATTCTTGTTACTGCAAGGACACCCAGTCTTATTAACCCTTTCTCAAACCGCGAAAAAACTAGGGCTGTCACAGGCTTAAAGCTTTTGTGGACCTCAAAATTGATGTTGATATAGACATGATTTGTGTACATTGTAGTGCTCATGGAAAATATTGAGGCAAAAGGAGAAAATGCTGGGATCAGCATTTTCTTCTTTTGCTTCAATGTTTTCCCAAGCTTTTTCAATTAGGTGAGTCAAAAGGCGACATTGTTTGGGAAAGGGTTAACTGTTGGATGAGAGAGACCATTGTGACAGTCTGTATAAATTGTATTGGCTGGAAGGCAGCATGTGGTTGATGTGGTGTTGTGTGTTGATTCCAAACATTGAGACAACAGTTTTATCCCTTACCAGTAGGGATGGGAACGAGTACTCGATTAATCGAGTACTCGATCGAACGTCCGAGTATCGATTACCAATATCAGTAATCGAGTAATGGGAAAGAAAAAATAATATCAGCAGAAAAATGAAAATTCGTTTCCAAACTCAAGATTTTGAAAATATTGATCGCTCTTTTCCAACACTGTACCGTGCAAAGGGTAGAGTATGTAACACCTGGTCGTCCACCGATTATCTAATCCCTCGATACTGTCCTAATTTGCAATCAAGTGCCAACAGTCATTGTTCTCGCTGTCAAACAATGTCATAAATTTTCGCACCTTCGCCACTCTTTACTCTGATTCCGGGGGTGCATTTTAATTAGACGTCCGTAAGATTTACCTTAAAGAGTTGCTTGGTTAAAAAAAATGTAATATTCGATCAGCCGATTATTAGATTATTGTTGAGATTTCATTCTATTGCTAATTTTGTTTCTCGAAGAAGAAGCATCTCATTCCCGATTACACGCAAATAATTTCAAGAAAATCTAACAATGCCTCCTCTAAGTCTATAATGACTTGTTTATATCTCACAACATGCGTAAATATTACGAACGCTTTGAAGATAAACAACAATAACTTTGCGGATTTTTTTCATCAGTTTAATGGAAAGATTTTGACACTTTCTGTAATTCTCATCACATATCTAACAAATGTCCACTTTTCTCAAATAAAGTACTGATCAAATGTCACCGAAAACACCGATACTATAACCATAAGACGATGTTTCTTTCCGAGTACTCGAGTACTCGATCGGAAGGGTGACCGAGTACTCGATTAGTAAAATTGGTACTCGTTACCACCCCTATTTACCAGACAACAGAATATTTAGATTCTTTAAAATTTTCATCAAAAAAAAAAAAAAAATATTGTAGATGATTTGCAGTAAATTCCAACTTCATTCTTCGGTATTTTAATTGAATTGGTATTGATATACTCTGAACTAATTTGGGTTTTGGAGAACTTGTAGCATTATTATGAAACAGAATTTAAGCCATTGCACTCCGATCACGAACTCCATAAACCATAACAATATAGAGAAGGAAAAAAATGCTAGTCATTTCCCTCTTTTACCTCATATATAGACTCATTTTGGTAAAATTTGTATGCGGAACTCCACAAATCCGAGAGTTTATAGATTTGTGGCAGTTGGTGGAATTCTTGATCATAGTGTTATGGCCCCATTACCAAGCTCTTGATATTACTTAACACTTGGGTCTAAGCTCTAATGGAACTCGGCCATGACCTGTAGTTTATATATATCGTCGCTTTTCAACAAAAACCTCATAACTGCAGCTTCAAGCTAGCTGCAGTTACAAGGTTTTTGAAGAACAGCGAGAATATATTATGACCCAGCAACTCTATAATGATGGACATAGTGAAATGGTTAAGTACTTTCACATCTACAGCATCTATTATGTATTATTTGTCACACAGATCTTGCTAAAAGGCACATTCTCCAAAACTTCAGGGAGAATGTTGGGAAGCACCACATACATTATTTGTTTACCTTTCCAGACAATTTAGGGATATAGCCACTTTAAAAGATAATGCATTTGTAAAGATAGGGGAAGAAAGAGAAAATGCTGGTCTACAGGGGAAATTTTTCAGGTAGTCCAGAAAGACACCTATCAACCTTTTCCAAATTAAAGAAACAAGATTTACAGCGATGGCATTTATGGACATACTGCAGGGAGTGTTGCAAAGAAAACCTTAGCCATCTGCATTATGTAATAATAATAATAATAATAATAAAGACTTTATATGTAACAACATATTCCACAGTGTTTGGACCAGTCAACTGATTGATTGAATGGGACTCTTGTCACTTTAATTGTATCTTAGTCATTGTACAGCAGCTGGAGTACCAAGCCATGGATTGCTGTAAAAAACGCTTTCCTCTGAGAATTAATAACAACATCCTTTCAGGGCCTACAGCTGCTTATCCATCCCAAAATTTCTATCATGCAGCCGTTGGTGGAAGACAAATGTCCAAAAGCATTATTGCCGTGGTTGGGTATTGAACCTTAGACTCCATGAATGATAGTCTGATGTGCTACCAGTTATGCTATAGCTGCGGCCTTGGACCAGACTAAGAATTTGTAATCTGATAAAGGATGAACATTTTTAAACTGTAAGCCATAAACTGAACAACACAAGCAATTATTTGCCAATCCTTCAGTATCAAAAGGAAAGTCTAGGAAAATCTTTTTTTCCTTTCCAAGCCCATAAAGAAGACATTTGAAACTGCAATAAAACTCCAGTTGATAATTTAACACAAGTCATGTGACAGTAGAAAACACCTTACTGAAGCCTTTTATGGCTGAGAGGAGATGAAGATGTTATTTTTCAATGGTGATACTTTAAGAAAAGTCGGTGAACAATCGATGTAGTCAAAATACACTGCAGGAAAAGTTGTTGGTTAATGCAATAATACTGTAGATCAACATTTAGTTCATATGCACTTGACTTAGTGTTGTGGAATATTTAGCCCTTTGCCAAACAAGACCTGGTTTTGAACTTCTTTTGAAAGACTAAGGAAAACGTTGAGACAAAAGAAGAAAATACTGCTTAGCAGCATTTTCTCCTTTTGCCTCAATATTTTTTGTGCTTTTTTGTACACAATTTTGTATCTTTATCTAAATCCATTTCGCTGTCTGCAGCATCTTTCAAATTGGAGCAAGATGAAATTTTGCCATTTTGGGAAAGTTGTTTTCAGTTGAAGTCATGGTAGAAATTTAGTAAAATCCCCTTGAGGTATGTTTGACACTATCATAACCACATTCTCCTGTAAATGCATGCATCAATCTTGATTTGATGCTATCATATCATTTTCTCTTCCATTTTTTCAATGGATTTTGAAATAGCTATTGAAAATAGATATTGAATCACTGTAGATAACACACATGACTTTTGCGAAACATTCACTCAGAAAAGTTGTCCGCTTCAAGTATGTTTTGTTTAATTTCTAAGCCAATACAATGCATATTTTGACTAGATCAATTGCACCATATGCACCTTTGAGAGGACAATTCCCAATTCTCACTCAACACTGAATCCCATGGTTTCTGCAAACATCTAAGCAAAAGAATTCCTTTTGGATAGTGAAAAATATGGTATCAGCATTAAGATTCCTTTCTTTTTGGCCCTAGATAATTCAATGCAACACACAACAATGCAAACTCTGACTGTTCACATGTTGTTCTGATTCCTTAAGAACCTTTAGCATGGGTCTCTTTAAATTGGATTTGTTTGAGTTTCAGGCCTGTAACTCAACAGCTTAGGTCATATGGAGATGGGGTCTTGGTTTAAAGTCTCTTGTGAAAGACTGGTTGCATGATTGAAGCTTTAGATACTGGGATTGGGATGGAAAGCATTGCTATAATAATTCAGTCAATTTGAACATGCTGGTTTACATAGGACCAGGGTCCCGTTTTACTAACGAACATACGATCATATTTTTGTGTAAACTGTGTAACAAGGCATCTGATTGCAGGAAAAATCGGATTAGGCCAATCGGGTTTGTTGTTACAAGTAATTACGCAAAAAATAATTGTATGTTTGTTAGTTAAACGGGGCCCGGGTCCTGCTTTCTCTTGCTGTGTCTGCCTGAAAGTTAATATAGTTAGAAATGCTGGTTAGGAAGCGGTACTTTATCAAATCAAGTGGTTGATGAAGGAGTTCTTACACACATGAAGTTGATTAGCGCACGTAAAAGCAGTTAGACTGTAAATTGATTTCTTCTTGTCTCTGGAATTGAAGCTGCTAACAGGATTAGTGGCTAATCCATCCTTCTATAGAACTAATCTCATTTAGACGAGTGAGACCATTCCTCAGTTAATGAGAGAATGCATCTACACTCCATATATAGAAGGTCATTATTAGTCGACTTGTCTCAACCTTTCTGTCACAGAGCTCATTATACCCTTGCAAAAATTGTAAGCGATACATGTCGTCGCTTTTCAACAAAAACCTTGTAACTGCAGCTTAAAAAAGCTCCAAGGTTTTTACAGAAAATCGGCAAAATGCTACTTGTACTGCATTTATTGTCTTTCTGCTGATTACATCTATTTCCCCTACAACAGATTTTGTAGAGGTACATACAAAGAGCATTCCAACATTTTCAACTTTGTACTGGCAATATGGTGTTTAACCCTTTCCCAAACAACAAAATTTTAGGGTGATACTCTTCAAAAACTGCCACAAATGACAAAGTGTGTGTTATTGAAGATACAATTTGTGTAAAATATGGCACAGAAAATATTGAGACAAAAGGAGAAACTGCTGGTTATCAGCAGTTTCTTCTTTTGTTTCAATATTTTCCCAAGCCTTTTCTATTATGGACTTCTTTGGAAAAGGGTTAAGGTTGAAAGGTAGAGCTACAGCATCATACAATCAAGAGGATCCCAAGTTGGATCCTTGGTGGTTGAGATTTAAGGTTTGCAGACCCTGAAAAATCACCACTTTCTAGCCGTACGAAATGCATCAAATTACACACACTTGTAAATACACTTCATATAAGTTGATTCACCGTGCCGGATTTCAAGATTATGCTTCAAGAAGAAAATTATTTACAAAAATCATTAATTTTACTCTATATTCATATGCAAGGGAGGTAATTTTGAACATTTTTGTCAAATATTTCCTTAAGTTTGCATTAAATCAAAAATCTAAACCATGCAAAATGCTCATGTTTGTATTTGGAATGAAATGTACCACAGTTTAGGAATTATTTGCACTTTTCAAATTTTGCCTCTGGCTCTTTGGTGCTTTTAAAGCTACTATTTCCCAGATTTGGACCCAAAAATTGTCAAATACAAACGAAATGTACACTTTTTAAGCTTTATATGACCTGATTAAATGATTACGAGAAACTATTGAAGCAACGACTCATTTTTTCGCAATCTGATACCAAATTCATGAAGCGATGTCGAAAGTAGGTCAAAACAGTAGGACATGCGACTTTCTTAACCCTTTCCCAAACGGCAAACTTCTAAGATGATCCAATTCAAAAGCTGATGCAGACGACAAAAGGGATGTTGTTGAAAATAGAATTTGTGTATAAGATGGCACAGAAAATATTGAGACAAAAGGAGAAACTGCTGGTTATCAGCAGTTTCTTCTTTTGTTTCAATGTTTTCTCAAGCATATTCTATTAGGGACGTCAAAACCAGGTCTTGTTTTGGAAAGGGTTAAATGACGTCACAACATACATGATGACGTCATATTGAAATTTAAGTATGAATCTCGTTTGAATCATGGTCCGCGCTGTATGCGCATGCGCAACAATTTAAAAATAATTCTAACCCCATCAGTGATGGGGTTGAATTTAGGCTTGGATTCTCCCTAAATTCAGCTTTCTGTCTTGTAATTTCGGCTCATTCTCTGTCTGAATCGCATATTATTAACCATCCCGAGGTGGTCAACACAAAAGTTTTGCATATTTTTTCAAAAAATTTCATTTCTTGCAATTAGACCATCTGTTACCGTCGCCCTTTAAGGGTTTGGATACCTTAATGTCTAGAATTGTCTTGAATTTTACATATGCCCAAACTTTCTGTGTGAACAAACAGCGTTATAATAACCAGGGTTTCAAAAAAGTTTTGCAGCCAAAGTGAGCAGAATACGGGCTCCCTCAGGTGGGTTCCAGTGGCCTTCTACAGAAAATCAAGTACAAAGATTATAAAAATAACATATTCACTGTTTCAGATTCATTTTTAGAAGGACAGATATGGGGATAATACAAAAATATTTTAGATTAAAAAAAATAAAGTAAACTGCAAAATCTATCTAGGGCACTATGCCCTTGGCAAAGACATATTTTTTAGAACTCGGAATCCAGAGGGATTTATCCAAGTAAAAAGAACTTTGTTACCTAGTGCATCTACCATAAATATCTTTAATTGAAGAAGTTTTGTTGCCAACATTTTCTTGTGTAGAAAGTATCACCATTGAAAAATAACATCTTTTTCTCCTCTCAGCCGTAAAAGGCTTCAGTAAGGTGTTTTCTACTGTCACATGACTTGTGTTAAATTATCAACTGGAGTTTTATTGCAGTTTCAAATGTCTTCTTTATGGGCTTGGAAAGGAAAAAAAGATTTTCCTAGACTTTCCTTTTGTTACTGAAGGATTGGCAAATAATTGTGTGTGTTGTTCAGTTTATGGTTTACAGTTTAGAAACTTGAGCCAAGTTTGAGATGAAGCCACTCCCAAACTACAAAATTTTAGGGTTATCAAATTTGAGAGCTGCTGCAGATGACAAAATGGATGAAGGTAGGACCTGTGTACAATAAAGCACAGAAAATACAGGCAAAAGGAGAAACTTTGTTATATTGTACAAGATAATAAAGATGCTAGCTGGTCAATTAGAAATTATCCTTGAGGGTATATCTTGTTGTCTGACAGATGTTTTAATCAATTGATTCTGATACTCATTTACTATTTATGTGGTATAATGAAGAAGAAGGCCACTAGATTCTGTATCAACACTCTCAAACAATCTTCGTTCTTGACCTCTTAACCCATTACCAAACAGCAAAATTATTGTCAAATACAAAAGATGACAAAGATGATAAAATGTATGTTGAAAATGATTGGATGTTGAAAATGATTGGATCTTTCTACAAAAAAGCATGGAAAATATTGAGACAAAAGGAGAAAATGCTGATTATCAGCATTTTCTTCTTTTGCCTCAATGTTTTCCCAAGCAATTATCCTGAGGGACATCAAAACCAGTTCTTGTTTGGTAATGGGTTAACTAAGCAACAACTACAGTTGGCGCCACATCGTATGGCACGTGTTTATGTTTTGTTTAATGTTCAATTACATTTTAACAAAATAAAAACATTTTTTGTGCCATACGATGTGGCGCCAACTGTAAGCATTCTCTTTCCCATTTTTTAGTAATCCTGAATTCTTGTTGTCAACACAAACAACCAAAGCTCTATATGATTTACTTTTTAAGGTAGTCAACCTGTACCAAGATTCATGCTATGTCAGAATCGCATGGCAAATTTCCAACTTCACATGAATCTTATTAGGGATGAACTTCCTTAAGACAAAATGAAGAGCCCTTTTGTGGACAATGCCCAAATTTTGTTTCCTTCTTTCATCTTGGCAGATGAATTTGATGACAATTAATTTTGGCATGTTACTGTCCTTGTATGTTGAATATTGAAAGGTCAATTAAGTCATATTGTATCAAATATTTAAATATTTCTTAACCTTTAGTACTAACTAAACAAGACATGGCCCCGGTTTCTCTAGAAAATTGAAGTACGTTCTCAGACTCAAATCTAAGCACCATACTCAAATCACACAAAATCCATGTGAACTTCAATGGAATACCCTTCAATGTCAGAGAGTACTCCATTGAAGTTGAGCATGTACTCATGAGTATGTACTTAAGTTTTTTCGAGAAACCAGGGCCTGGTTTTGATGTCCTTAATAGAATGTGATGGCGAAAACATTGAAGCAAAAGAGCAAACTGCTAGTAACTAGCCTTTTCGCCTTTTCCCTCTATATTTACCATATTTTCATATACATAATCATTCTTCTAGTGAATTTAAATATTTTGTAATCTGCAACTCCTTTCAAATTGAACCAGTCTTAAGATCTGCCATTTGGAAAAGCGTTAGAGAGCCTTCATATTGTTATTTTTCGTTGTGACAAGAGCTAATACTCAAGGGAACCTGAACTAGGCCAGCTTTTCTCTCTTTTTGGTGTTAATCCTTTCTTAACACTTTCTGGCATAATAGTGCCTATTGGTGCACCTAAAAGAAATCCTTATTTCTTTGTAAACATAGAGAAAAAAGAAGAAAATGCTGATGATCAGCATTTTCTTATTTTGTCTCAATATTTTGTCTCAATATTTTCTGTACTAAATAGTCAGCAAATCCTTTTGTTATTAACATGTGTTCATGTGTTTTGTCATAATACAGCAGCTTTTAAATTGGAACAGCTCTATTGAAAAGGGTTAAATGACCATTTTCACTAGTCCTTTAATGGGCAGCTATAATTACAGAAAAAAAGAAACAAAATGGGGCTGGTACAAATTAAATGTAAGTTACAGCTGGCGAAGTAAATGGTACTTATTGAATAAAAATTGTGACAGTGTTCAGGCATATTTTGCATTGGTACACAACATCTAATCTGATCTGACCCTTCAGATAATTCAGCCATTGTTGAGAGACAATTGACTCTTGGTCAAAATTTTCAGACAGAATACTGGCCAAGCCATTCTTCTAATCCACATGCAAGGACTCCTCTCTCCCCCCCCCCCCTCCCATTTGGAGAAGCATGTGACACTGGGCTTCAAAAATAACTATGGTAGGAGTTGACCTTACCACAGACTTATTTCATATTCCCAGGAGACTGTCGAAGTGATTATTGACAAGAAATTGATTGGAGTCTTCATTTGAAAAAGGGGTACTGTACCTTGTTGCTTTCAAATAAGCTGCAGTTACAAGGTTTTTATACGCCGCCGGAGGCGGACGTATATTGGCGTCATCTTCTCCGTCTGTCCGTCCGTCCATCCGTCCGTCCGTCCATCCGTCCATCCGTCCATCCGTCCGTACGTACGTCCACTTTTCTTGTCAACGCAACTCCTCCTAAGTTTCTGGCTGGATCTTATTGAAACTTGGTCAATGTTATCACCTCAATTGGTAGATGTGCATGAAGGAAGGATTTTATGGTTCGTCGATTTTTGCCTGAGTTACGCCCCTTAAAAACTTAGTCTCTGGGGCTTATTGAAATTGCAGCCTTGTCAACGCAACTCCTCCTAAGTTTCTGGCTGGATCTTCTTGAAACTTGGTCAATGTTATCACCTCAATTGGTAGATGTGCATGAAGGAAGGATTTTATGGTTCGTTGATTTTTGCCTGAGTTATGCCCCTTAAAAACTTAGTCTCTGGGGCTTATTGAAATTGCAGCCTTGTCAACGCAACTCCTCCTAAGTTTCTGGCTGGATCTTCTTGAAACTTGGTCAATGTTATCACCTCAATTGGTAGATGTGCATGAAGGAAGGATTTTATGGTTCGTCGATTTTTGCCTGAGTTACGCCCCTTAAAAACTTAGTCTCTGGAGCTTATTGAAATTGCAGGCTTGTCAACGCAACTCCTCCTAAGTTTCTGGCTGGATCTTCTTGAAACTTGGTCAATGTTATCACCTCAATTGGTAGATGTGCATGAAGGAAGGATTTTATGGTTCGTTGATTTTTGCCTGAGTTACGCCCCTTAAAAACTTAGTCTCTGGGGCTTATTGAAATTGCAGGCTTGTCAACACAACTCCTCCTAAGTTTCTGACTGGATCTTAATGAAACTTGGTCAATGTTATCACCTCAATTGGTAGATGTGCATGAAGGAAGGATTTTATGGTTCGTCGATTTTTGCCTGAGTTATGCCCCTTAAAAACTTAGTCTCTGGGGCTTATTGAAATTGCAGGCTTGTCAACACAACTCCTCCTAAGTTTCTGGCTGGATCTTAATGAAACTTGGTGGATGTTATCACCTCAATTGGTAGATGTGCATGAAGGAAGGATTTCATGGTTCATTGATTTTTGCCAGAATTATGCCCCCTTCAATCTTAGTCTCTGGGGCTTAATGATATTTCAGCCTCGTGATAGAAATTCCTTCCAGGTTTTTCACTGGATATTTATAAAAACCTTTTTGTGAACACAATTTTTTAAAGGTTTTTCAGTGAATATTTATAAATCCTTGTCAATGTCATTTTTTTGTCTCAAGTTTTATAAGTGGCGGCGTATATTGTGACGATGGCACTCTTGTTGAGAAAAAGCGGTGATACTGATATAGATCTTATGTTTTGTTTTCATTCCAGATTCTGCCATTTTGTTCATTTTTCATGTAACTTTTAGCATGATCTAAGGAGTAAGTGGAAGTATAATGGTAATTCTTCATCAATTCCCTTGGGACATTTGATGTGCCATGTTTCTCTCACCAATGTTTGTATTGCAAAGATAAATAGCTTGGGAAAACATTTAGAGAGAAGAAAAAACCTGGGGCATCTAGCAATTTCTTCTTTCCCCTCAATAATTCTTGCCTTTTGAATTAATGTTCATATTAAAGGGACATTTCATTCCAATCTCATTTTTTAAAAGTATGTGTTGATGCCAAGATTGGTTAGTCTAATGAGTATAAATACTATTGTTTTTTTGAAGTTGTTGCCAATAAGCGAGAAACACGCATTTAAAGTTGAGACATAATCGATAAATTGCATATAAATCCGAACTGTTGTCCACAACAATTTGTTCAATTTTAACACAAAAATATAAATTTCTCGTAAACGGCGCAATATTTTGGCTCGAAATTTTCAGAATTTTCATAAGGAAATATGCTCTTTCAGATAAAAAAAAAAGTAAAATTTATGACAAAAAATTCTGAAATGTCACTTTAAGTGTATGATCTGCAATGCCTGTAAATTAGGGCCTGAGTTGAAAATTCTGTTATCTGGTAAAAGATTATTTCAATGTCACTGTAAAAATGTGGTTAAGAGTAAAAATTAATACAACATTTCATGAATGATGACAAAAACAGAAAGTTTCCATATTCTGTTTGATGCACTTTTGACATTTGTCTTGCATGACAAAAAACAATCCGGTGCTGTTTGTTTCCAAGAAATTCTAACCAAATGTGGCTCAGGGAAGATAGAATTGGTGATACCTTTGTTACTAGCAACTTAGAGCTTCGGAAATTCAAAGGTAATGAATTTGTTTAACGTAAATGTTTTGTCAATCACCTTCAAACCCTATATTGTTGGTGCTCATTTAAAACGTCTCGACGAGACGTTTCAAATGAGTACCCACAACATAGGGTTAGGATAAGAAATAATTGATTTAGAAAGAAATTTTTGTACCCAAATCGGAAGCAGTGGCAATAAGCTCTGTGGCAGCTACTATTGGTGTTTTTCCAGTATTGACAGACGTTTTTAAATGGTCTACCTCACTTCGTTTGTGACCATAACTGTGCTATATTCAGTAATTCTTAAAGAATAATACAACTTAGTATATGGAATTAAAGTTTTGTTGATTGACTGACATTGTGCGAAAAATAATTTAAGTTCAGTGAAAAAAAAGTAGTTTTGCTTGATGTTTTTAAATTGGCTGCCTCAGTTAGTTTTCTGCTACATAATATTTGTGACCATAACTGTGTTTTATCGTGTAATTTCTTTCAAATATAAAAAAGAGGAAATGGAGTTAAAATTTATTTTGATTGACTTACAAATCTTTGTGAAAAAATATTTTTATTAACTTGTACTTTTAGATATTGCTTGGTTTTCAGATGTATTATATACTGAATGGCTTTAAAAACGCATCACTAAAGTTCATCCGGCAATAATATGCAAAATACATAATCAACTTTGTAGTATTATATATTAAACAACAGCTTGACATCTTCCCAACATTTCCTGAAAATTTCAGACAAAAATTCGATGAAATGACTGAGATATAGCCATCTAAAGAGAGGTGGTGTGAGGAATTTGACAGTTTTCTCTATTTATAACACGTAATTCCGCTCTGAGTATGAAAAACGTTCCACAATCGTGACCTCGTTGACCCTTAAGTTGAAACAAAATCTTTATTCTTTTGGGCTTGAATTATCTACCATATATTGCTGGAGATTATTCAAAAGTTTTGGCGTTCGTTTTTTATACCCCCCACAACAAAGTTATGGGGGGGTATACTGGATTCAGGTTGTCCGTCCGTCTGTCCGTCCGTCCGTCCGTCCATCCGTGGACATAATTTTGTGTCCTCTTCTCCTCCCACAGTTTTTGACCGATTTTGCTGAAAGTTTAGCAGGATGTTTCCTATCATATGAAGTTGTGCACCTGCAATTTTCATCTTGATCCAGGCAGTAGTTTCAGAGTTATGCCACTTTGAACTTTAGCACTTTTTCAGTGACAACGCGCTAGTGGGGGGTATTTGTCCGCTTTGCGACAGTTCTAGTTTTATCATATCTAGGCCCAACGCACCCTGATCTGATGATGACTTTCTGTAAGTATCTGTCACGGGTGTAATCGCCAGTAGTGAAAACCACAATATCTTATTCGTTAATGCACTGTTATGGCAAGAGTTTGTCAGTAGCAACATTTTTGTATTACAATTGCAGTTGAAAACGTTGTTGTAAACCAATTACGTAATTGACGTTGACGTATGTTATTATCTTGACGTAAGCTCATTTTAAACGGTTGATCAAGACGCTGATGCTCATCAGCAATCCCAGTAGATTGACTACGTTAATGAAAGTGAAAAATCGTCGATTGGTTTATATTTAAACGTCTTGCCCATTCTTGTTGACAAACACCCGCTTAGAACAATTCAAAAATGTGTGTGTGCTCAACGAACTTTGGTCTCTTGGCTTTATTTTATGTTTAATAAAATTGATTGAGAAATAAAAGTAACTCCTTACCATTTGAATATGGAATATGAAAACAAAAATCCAATTGGTCACCTAAGGTGTAGTTACGTAAACGTTATCCATATTTTGCACATTGACGTCATGGGAAATAACGTGGTAACTGACTGCAATAAATTTCATTGGATATCGTGTCTTATTGGTTGAAATATATATCAGAAGTAGAAATTTGATCCTGTTGACTTTAACTACGAAAATATTTTGAAAAATAAGTGATGCGTTTTTAAAGCCAGTCAGTATATATACTCTGATATATGAGACCATATGTAATTTCTTGGAAAAATATTTAAATGAAATTAAAGTTTTGTTATATTAAACTTTAGTTGATTCACTATTAAAAATACACTGGAAACAATAACTTTCCTTCCATGAAAAATTGTTGACCAATGTTTTTAATTGGTCAGAAGCTCATTTGGTTTCTGATGCCAACTCAGAACTGTGTAGTATTGTTTTATTCTTTTTATAAAAAAAAAAAAAAAAACTTAAATGGAACTGAAGTTTTGTTTAGTTGCGTAACAGGGGAAAATTAATTTAACTTGATGAAAAAAATTGTTTATAGACATTCATAAATGAATTGGCTTCCTGAAATTGAAGATCTTGTGATCAAATTGTAATAAACAGAGTTAATTCTTTAGAATAGAATGATGGAAAAAATGTTTTGTTGTTAGAGATGTAATATATATGGTGAAAATAGAATAGTTCTTGATATGTATTCTAAATCCAAAATTGGACAAACCTAAGGTACATTAGCTAGAAACAGAATCAATGGAATGTTTTATCAAACAATACATACAAAGTTTTCTGTATGAAGGAAAAACAGTATGGGGGGGGGGGGGGGGGGGGATGAAAATCAGTTTTTCTGTACCCAGAAATAAACCATAATTTCATTTGCAATTATATTGCAGTTTCTTGGCACCTCTAGTATTGTTTCTGTCTATATTGATAGTAATTGCTAGATTTGGAACACCGCGGATAATTCCATCAGAGATCGAATCATCGACTCGGAAGTGTGTGTATGAAGAAATGTTAAAAAAAAATCACATTTCTTAGCCAGAAGTAGCTACGCCTCACAAAGTAGTTTTTGAGGTCATCCAAATGAACAACCATGGCAACTTGCGGGACTATCAGGTTGTAATCATATTTAAAAGAGAGGACACTGGAACTGCATACAATGTATTTCAGTATCATTGTCACTTCATTGTGGACATTAGTCACAGATGAATGTTTTGAGTTGTTATTCTATTCTATTCTATTCATAGTCTGAAAGTAGTTCTACGACTTGCATCCAAGGTATGATTGGACAGAATTGTCCGTGGTGATCCAAATGGTAATTGCTATTTTGAAAGTGCCCAGTGCAATTAGTGTTCTCCAATTTAGGATGAGTTGAATTTTACTGTCGATTTGATAAATCTGTTACATTCAAAATTATGAGAAATGTTCATTTCTGGTGGACATAATTCTTCAAGGTACACTAGAGCAAATGGGAATTACTACAGCAACAATTCTTTTTAGAGAAATTTGTGAGATAATTGTTTTGTTCTAGAATTCAGATAAATTTAATGTCGTTTTTTCCTGGCAATTTATTGTTCTTCATTGAAAGCTAAGCTCATGGGTAATTCTACAGTGCTCAGAAATATTTCTTATGCTGGGCTTAATGGGTTCAAAAAGCTGAAAATGCAACTCCGCACCCGCTCTCGATCTGCCCATAAAATGCTGTTATATGTCAATTTTGGACATTCCCAAATGCTAAAACATTTGACTGTTCAGATTCGACTGCTTCTATAGAAAAATTGGTGGTGATGAATATGATTTGTTTACTATAAAGCTCAGAAAATATTGAGGCAAAAGGAGAAAATCTTTGACATCAGCATTTTCTTGTGCCTACATGTTTTCCAAGGACATTTCTATCAGGGAAGGCCAACAAAGGCTTGTTTGGAAAGGGCAAACAAAATCAAAAACAATGACTAGTTTAGATGTGTCCCCCAAGTAGATGGTTGTGAGTACTTCTGAAAACATGTGAGAGAAAATGATGATAACTGGCATATCGTCGTTGTAAATGCAAAACCTCGTATAATAATATAATAATAATAATAATAATGATAAAGCCTTTATTTAACGAGGCAGCACAGTTGGGATAAACCCAGTCTTCCCTGTGGGCCTCTATCACTAACAATGTGCTAAAAACATCCTGTTATTCTAAACTCAAATTGTAATCATACTTCCAACAATAAATGCAAGTCAGCTTGCAAACAAAAAAAATCTCGGCTTTGGAAAATTTTAAATGGGAGGGAAATAAGTGCAGCAACTTTTCCAAAACTGAAATGTCTTACTTGAAATTTGGACATATTGTTCACAAATAATGTGTCAATAATATTGATCAGTCAAAAAATCTCAAAACCTGCGAGAATCGTCTACACATGGCACACAAGTTTGTACTTTGAAAATCGCACCAATCGACATACAAGGTTTTGCATTTACACCGACGATATGTTCTCTTCTTGCCAAGTTTTCAATATTATTGAGAGAAAATCATATTGTTAGTAAGTTTGTAATTGATTGTTTAAGTAAATATTTTATTAAGCATTTATGAAAATCAAAATAATTCTGTGTTTGATGATACATTGCCAGAAATAACTGACAATGAAATGGACTTCATCCAATCGTATGACATTGCATTAAAGGGATATTTCATTCCAATTTCAATTTTTTAACGTATGTCTTGATGCCAAGATTGATTATTCTAATGAGTATAAATAATATTACTTTTTTTAAGTTGTTGCCAATAACCGAGAAACACGCATTTAAAGTTGAGACATAATCGATAAATTGCATATAAATCCAAACTGTTGTCCACAACAATTTGTTCAATTTTAACACAAAAATATAAATTCCTCGTAAACGGTGCAATATTTTGGCTTGAAATTTTCAGAATTTTCATTAGGAAATATGCTCTTTCAGATAAAAATAAAAGTAAAATTCATTCCAAAAGATTCTGAAATGTCACTCTAAAGTCTTTTTCCCCTCCTCTCTCCATCTAGGATGGAACCGTTTTAATAAACATTTTTATTTTCTAATGAATTCTTCATTACGGTCATATTACCCAGAAAATATGGAGACAAAAGGAGAAAATGCTTTTTTTCAGCATTTTCTTCTTTTGTCTCAATATTTTGCCAAGCTAAAACCAGGTCTTGTTTGGGAAAGGGTTAAGCATCAATTATAGTCTGATCAGGACCTAGTTTGTGGGGATATTCATCTGGCACTATCATCAGTTGCTCAGAGCCCGGATTATTAGCTGAGTAACATCTGAGTCTATCAATCCAGAGGACATGGGTTCAAACCACTGCTCAGCCAGTATATCCATTCTGATATTTGACAATAGCTATTTGTTTTCGTCTCACCAATGGGTGTGAATCATCTATGTGAAAGAGCAGCTGGAGACTCAGATTGGATACTTTGTGGTAGTACTGTTGAGAGGAATACCAGGAACCCATGGTTAGGTGCTTCAGCGGAAGGCGCACAATATGAATGTATGTAGCTGTTGAAAGAAGCATTAATCCCAAATCAATCAATCTATCATCATTGTAATGTTTCAGGGCTTTTCCTCCCAAAATTGGGAAGAGGCCCTGGTCAGTCATTTTGGGAAATTTAAGCGCCATTTTGGTCAAATTGGGAAAATGTATGTTAAGAGGCAGCAGAATAAATGTACAAATAGAAATATATTTTCCTTACACTCTATGACCAGAATAATTGAATAATAGAATACACACCACTTCTTTGTGACTAGAATTGCCAGTAGGAGAATGATTATCATTTTTTTCCCAATGTTGGGAAGTTTAGTTTTGAAAATTGGGAAATTCTCACTCTGAAATTGGGAAAAAAGTAGCCCTTTTACAATTGGGAAGCCACCGAAAATCGGCCTCTGTTATAGAAGGAAGAAAAGCCCTGTGTTTACAATTTGCTCAAATGCAGTCTAATCTTGACCGATTTTTGTTCGGAAATTTGGTTTGCAAGCTGACTTGCATTTATTGTTAGAAGTATGTTTACAATTTGAGTTTAGAATAACAGGATGTTTTTAGCACATTGTTAATGATAGAGTTATAAACAGATTGAATCTGCTACAGGATCTTCAGATTCTAATATGCCCTCTTACCAAACAACAGAGTTTTAGACTGATCTAAGTTGAAAGCAGCAGCAACCTTTTCCATGAAAACAAGGGCAGTTATAGTCCCATCCAATCTTTGTTTACTATGGTTTGAATCTTGTTGTGTCATTTGATTCCCCGCCTTTATATTAAGAAATCATTTGACTGATTACCTTTCTTGATTAACTCTTTTGCTGCCAATGTTGCTGATAAGAGACCCATAGAGAGATGCAGCCATTGTCGCCGATCAGTGACTTTCAAATATAGCTTAATGAGGTCATTCAAGGTCAAGGTCACGGTCATCTGATCAAACTGCCTGATAAAAAATATGCTATAAGGCTAAACAGTTTGTGTGCAATAATTTCTGAAAGTTTCAGCTTAATGTTATCAAATATGATTTTACACTATTTCATAAACTGATAAGCCTTGCTATGTAGTTTCCAAAGTCTGGCACTGGAAATAGGACAATTCCAGGAAATTTGGCAGCAAAAGAGTTCAGTTGACAAAGAAAACATAACACTGCCATTATAGATCGAGGCATTGGATTATCTTTTTAAAGAAAAATTGGTTCCCCAGATCTTGTATTTCTCTTCTGAATGTGAATGTTTAAACATTATCTTGGAACTATAGCTTAGTGGAATATGAACAAGAAAAGATTTTATTTTGTTAGCTACATGATTCCTATAGTCATAATAACTTTCATATTTGACTTTTTTTTCATCAAAGTATTGTTTTCACTGCCAGAAACATCAAAACGATTATTAAGTTATTGATGTAAAACAACAATGGCAACGTCTTTAAAAAAACAACAAAAAAAATGAATAAAAAAAATATTTCAATTCAATTTGAAGCCTCAATGTCTTCAAAGACATGCAAAATAACTTTATCTTAATTGGAAAAAAAAGAAAAAGGAAAAATTGAAGAAACATAAAAATGGAATTATTTTCTTGCTAAATTCTAGGTGTCAACAGAATGATCAGAAAAACGGTAGCAGAAAAGCTGAAATATGACACTTGATCAATAAAAGGAATGTCTCATGAATTCCAGAACAGATTAACCCTTTTCCACAAAATGATGCCTTTTGAAGCCCAACAACAAAAAAGCTTTGGAAAACATTGTGGAAAATGAAGAAATTGCTTCATTTCCCACAATATTTTCTATAATGAACGACAAATTGAATGTAAAATTGCATTCACCTGTAACATCCTTAAATTTGGACCAATCTAAAAATCTGCCATCTGGTAATGGGTTAACCCTTTTCTAAACAATACCCTGTCTTGATATTTGATTGAAAAAAACACGGAGAAGCATTTATGATGTTCATTCCCAGCATATTCTTCCTTTCTCTTAGCCTTTTCTTTTCTCTAAAAAGTGCCTTTTCATCTGCACCGTCTTTGAAATTGGGAAGGCTTTATCCAATCTCCTTCGCAGTTATCTCCCCTGAATTGGGATTGGGGAGATCTCTGCCGGCACAGCTTGAGTTACCAAGATTTCAGGTAATTGATTTTTTTATTTCGACTTTTATTTAAAAAAGTAAACATGCTTTAAGTGATGCTTTAGGAATATGAGGTGTCAGATATGAATCCAAATAAAAATAAAATTGGATTTAAAAAATGATTTCAAAAATATGAATTAATTTCCGCAATCTTTACGATATGACGTCACATTCACCATGATCACGTGATTTATATGCCTGCAGTGATAATGTAAGGCATTGTCGCTGTGTGGAGTTTGGGCTTTATCAAGAACCCTTTGACCTAGGATCAGAAACTTTACACAGTTGTTGCCCTTGACCCAAGGAGTTCCCCTATCATTTTTGGGTTATATAGGTGAAAGGTCAAGGTCTCAATTGAACTTTGTCTAAAATTATTTGGAAACTGTTTGACCTATTACCTTGAAACTTTATAGTAATTGCTCCTGACCCAAGAAGGTGTCCTATTGTTTTGGGGTCATGTAGGTCAAAGGCCAAGGTCACAATCCTATAGTATTTTTTCAGTGACAAAGCGCTAGAGGGGGTGTATTTGTCCGCTTTGTGGCAGTTCTAGTTTAAAACGTAGAAATGCCCTTTGCATACTGACCTGGCTCAGTAACCTTATTAGTGCAAGCCAATTCTAAGATATGCCATTAAAGTCAAATATTGCATTTATGTCTGTTCGGTCTGACTTGATCACCATATGGTAGAAAATCAGAGCGCATTAGTATAATTGATTTTGTTATTGTTACTAGCCATATGATTCCTGCATCTAGAATTTCTTATGTCCATGTGCAATTATCTATGACATTGATTTATTCTGTTAGAATTATTAGTTCCGCTAGTAATAAAGAAGTGAATACACTGTACTGGTTCAGGTTACATCATGGTCATCTGATATGGGGATCTATTCATATTTCTCTCACATTTTTAGAGCGATTAGTTATAGAATGGGGGGCTATTCCATTCACCCAGGTGTTAGTATCCAGGGTTCTCCCCAGGAATTTTTTAAGCTGTAGTGCTACCCAGTCGCGAAACTTTGAAGCTTTGCGCGTTTCCATGAATACTTCCACTGTTGCTACACAATGTCCTTGGGCATTGTCCCTTCAAATTCAGGCACATAGTTAGAAAGAAGATAAGAAGAAATTCAAGAATAATTCTAAAATCCATATCCTTAACATTTACTTAACTGACTTGATTTGTCTAGATTTAATATTGTCATCTGAAAAAGCATTAGTTGTAGTACAGTACAGTTTATGATTAATCAGGTAATGCAGCTAATTACCTGTTAGACCCCATTAATTCAATCATTCAATTCAATAATAACAATGACAACACATGCTCAATGATATATGCATGTCTCTTCAGTTAAGTTAATTTTAAAGTTAAATAAAAAAAAATAGTCTGAAGACTTATATTTCTACATCAACAGGAATCTGACTTTATAGAATTGTGAAATTAATGAACACATGTATATCATTGTCTCTAAAAGACAGGTCCAAATTTTGAGGAGTTGCATACAATTAAGATGATTTAATGGAGTTTGGCAGTCAACTATCATTAGTGTTACCAAACACTTAAAGCAAACACAAGTTTAAATTATTCAGAAATGAATCAAACAATGGGATGAGAAAACCATGGTCATCAGCAATCCAGTTTCTGATTGGTTTTGAAAGTATTGTAATGTTAAGAAGATATATTCAGCAAATCTTTCCTTCATTTTCTCACACAGCCAAATAGATCTATGAAAAAGTTGTAGTCCACCAAATTAGTTCTAGTGTTACAAAATTCAAAGTATTAAAACACCATAAGATGGAAAGCAGGGAGGGAAAAGGGAAAATGTTGATTATCATAATGTCCATATTTTCATATTTTTCAAAGTAATTTCTAATACAGACACCCAAACTTGAGCTTGAGCACCCCACAATGATAGACATGTGCAGTGGCCCCCTCTTTAGCCTGATTATTTCATTTTCATCAAGAAATATAGAAAAAAATGTCAGGACCTCAAGTTGTGTAATACTAGGAAAAGGAATCCCCTAATTGTATTCGTATTTTGACACCCCCCTCCCTTAACGGAAATCCCGGATCCGCCACAGACGTGCATGCAAATAAGTCAATAACAAAGCAAAGAAATTTAGATGACCAAATTATCATTCTATCAATCACATGAATCATTGCTGTAAACAAAGCACAGGACAGGCTAGTCCTATTTATAAGCCCTGACATATATTTTTTAAACTTTGTCATGAATGTCAGTAAGGACAGGCTTCGTCAATCAGGCAAAGAAAATGCTGATTACCAGAAATTTCTCCCCTCAAGTTTTCTGTTTGTTTTCTTTACAATGGGCTGCGTGTGTTCTGATCTAAAAATTCGTTGTTGGGAAATGGTTAAAAAAATCACTCGTTAGTGACTATCAGGCTCGTATCTATAAGCCCTGACAAAGATTTTAGAGATAAGTGTTTCATCTCTCTGATTGGACCAGTCCAATATTAATTTTAGTAGTCTAAATTGAAATAAAGTTAAAAAAAAAAAACTCTGCCAACATAATGCAAGTGTAAAATATGATGTATTTACCTTGTCAGTTTAATTTCCTTATATTCATTTCAATGATAAATATACGAAGATTGGTGAATGTTCACTGAAGTTCATTCAGGAAAGAGTTTTCTTTGTGTAATCAATTAGGAGAAAATCTGACCTACAACAAAAAGTGTGACGTAGAGTGACGTGGAGTGACGTCACACTGTGTCTGGAATGTAGGACAAAATCCCCTTTGTTTCAACCACTCAATTTTGGGTTGTAAAATGTCTTATCTACAGGGGATTTATCATAAAGTTACATTTTTTAAATCCCGAGGATTGTTAATGATAAGGAGACTAACCAATATTGTGTTAGAAGTTTGTGTTTATTTTCGAAGAAGTAAAAGTGTGAATTTCTTAGTCAATGGATAAAAGCACTTTGAGGTAAACAATGCACATTTCTTTGTTTAATTTACGATTCAATTAAACCTTGGACTTGGATTCTACTGACAAAGACAGTGAAGTGGGATTTGTGAATAAATTAACATAATGAAGGAGAATTTGTATCTTGAACTGTAAAACTAAAACGGATTTTTCCCGTTGCTGCATTTTTGTGTTGGTTTCGTCTGGATAGGATTTTAATAGCTTTGAGGTTTTGAAATTACCCAACTGATATTTTGTTCTAACCTATGTTGATCTAGATTCTAATCATTATTTAATCAGAATTTAGATCTAGATCTATCCATTTTAGACTTGCCATTTTCGATTTATGCATGTTTTTTCGTCAACCCAAAATTTGTCAGTCTGCATCTATATTAATTTTGTGCAGTCATGAAATATTGAGGTCTGCAGACTCAATCACGCGTGATCCAACTTGATAGATGAATGTCCAAAATTATCTCAGAAGTAGAGAAGCTACTGGAAAAAAAGAATTTCTACAGAGGTCGCAAACAAACGGTCATAGATCTAATTATCGACGAAATTAAAATATTTTGTAACATTAATTTACTGAAACACCTAGATCATAAATCTGCGAGTAAAAAATACAATGTTTTGTTCTGCAAATTTCAACTGTAATCGAGTGTCTACAGGCGTTAAAACTCTATAAGATCTGTAGGGTAAGGGTTAGCACTGCACCCGGGAACCAATATTACCGCTTATACACCTGGTTTACGCATGACTGCTTTCAGTGATGAACCTTATCAGTAAGTGACACAAGTTACTGCAATTAACGAGTAGATAAGAAGATTATGACCACTAACACTTTTCTAAAGTGTAAATTAAAATGAAGGTGTATCGGGATTACAATTAAGCTGTATCGGCGGTTCAAAGCTGTATCGGCAGAAGGGCACATTTCGTGAAGCCGTATCGGTCCCGATACGGCTTATGGCTCTGGGGAGAACGCTGGTATCAACCTTGGTGATGGCATAATGCTTTGATTAAGGTTTTACAAGCAACAGTTACTGTCATATCTCTGTTTCTATTGATGCTATTGCTCTGAAACTTTGCACATGCTTCTGTGATTATCAGTCTTTTCTTCTTTTGTCTTCATGGTTCCCCAGGTATTCTCTATTAGGAAGGTCAAAATGCGTAAGTGTTTGGTAAAAGATTAAGATGATATTCCATTAAGATGATGTCCATTATCATTGTGAACTGAGTTTCGGAGAGAGATGATGCCTGGAGGTTACTGGATGTATGTCAATAGATACAACCAATACTTCTTTATTATATACTAAGCATGATTTATTGCTTCAGCTTTTATTAATGGAATAATTGACATCATGTGAGCGAAATTGAACTGGTTACTTTCCAAAATGAATCAAATGTCATTAGGGTTTTCTAAAGGAAGCTTTTCAATCTGAATGTCTGCCAGTATGTTGATGTGGTTCTATGCATATATACCTTTTGTACCCAAAACAGAATGATGCCCCAACCACTTTCCCATGTGAATGTTTCTTATAAGCATTTCAAGATAAGGATTCAGGTGAAAAAAAAAACTCCTACAGTCTCTTGGCTATGATCAATTAATTATTGTTGTTTGACATTTTGTTTTGTGATATAAAACTTGATTAGCAAACTTATCAGCTGTTTGTACAGACTCTATGCTATTGTCTTTCACACACAATCTGTTTATCAAGTTGCAACTCTTTCCCCAAAAACAAAATATGAGAATATACTGAATTTAAAAAAGCTGCACATGATGTGCCATTAAAATTTTGTGTCATTATTTATGCTTTTTCACTAAATATGGTTTTGATCAATGATAAATGATGTATTATTGATTGTATAAACTTTGATAAGTTTATGTTTTTGCACATTTTGTTCCTGACTGAGTTTCCTGACATTTAGGTTGAATATTGGCCTTGAATGCCAAGTGCTTGACTCTACCCAGCTGTGACAAAAGTAATCAATTCACCCTTTCCCAAACGCCAAAACTGTAGGGTTGTCCCATTTGAAAGCTGCTGCAGACGACAAATTGGATGCTACTTAAGGTATAATTTGACAATATTATAGCTCAGAAAACATTGAGACAAACGGAGAAAATGCTGTTTATCAGCATTTTCTTCTTTTGTCTCAATGTTTTCCCACGCAAATTCTATCAGGGACGTCAAAACCAGGTCTTGTTTTGGAAAGGGTTAAGAGTGGGCAGCTCTCTTGCCTTCATGGTGCAATTAATCAAAGTGGACAATATTTCTTATATAATTCACCTTATGGACATTGTTCTAGAGGAATTTTCCTTGTATGTGTTTGACAGTTCAATGCCAACCCTTTATCAGACTGAGATTTGGTCTGTTTCAATATTAAAGCTGCTACAGACTGAAATTCATAATTTAGGTACAATTGAGCAAAGAAAATATTGGCAAAAGAAGAAAATGCTGATTTCTTCTTTTTGCCTCAATGTTTTTCAAAAGTTCTTTTACTTTAGACATCAAAACATTTTTCCTTGAAGATCTCAAAGCATTAATTTACTTTTATCAGCATTTTCCTATTTTGGCTGGGACATCATGCAGTGGTGGATTCAGAAGGGTTTGGGAGGGGGGATGTTCAAACAAACTACCCCCCACCCCCTGTAACCTGATTGTTTCATATAAATTCAATCAAAATTTGTGTTAAATGGGAAAACGAAACGCCTTATTTGTATGTTCGAACCCCTTAAAGGGGGAATGGCACTTAAAATCATGCAAATTTTCCGAGAATTTCGTACAAAATAAATATGTATTATGAAAATATGGCCTTTAAATTGCATCTATGCCAAATCTTAGCTTTCAATCTTGTGTATTGGCTAGGATGTCCACGGATTTAAAACCCTATATGTTCCATTATTGTAAATATTATCCCCGGGACAACAAATCATGGGGTTTTAAATCCGTCAACATCTAAGCCAATACACAAGGTAGAAAGCTAAGATTTGGCATATATGCAATTTAAAAACCATATTTTAATAATATGTATTTATTTTTTTGTACGAAGTTCTCGGAAAATTTGCAAGATGTTAAGTGTTATTCTGCCTTTAACAATAATTCAGATCCTCTTCAGAACTTTGTAGTCTTTTGAAATTGAACCTGATTAAAATCTTACTGAATATTGAAAAGAGGTCTCAGATCTATTAATGGATACCTTTTTCACATGGCAGGGGCCAGTTTCAGAACAATTTTCTCTTTGAGCCGTGAATCGAGAAAGATGCATGAAGAATTGAGTGATTTTTAAGCGACTGTTAAAGAGATCATGGCTGGGAGATTCCTATAATGAGCGAGATAACTACAGATTTCTCCTCTAAATGATTCTCAAGATGCTTTAACCCTTTCCCAAACAGAGAAATTCTAGGATTTAGGGTCACCCAACTTGAAAGCCAATGAAGACAGCAAAATTAGTGTCAATACAGATAACTGTTGTGATGAATGTAGCATGGAAAATATTGAGGCAAAAGGAGAAAATGCTGATTATCAGCATTTTCTTCTTTTGCCTCAATGTTTTCCCAAGCCCTTTCTATTGGGGACGTCAATACCAGGTTTAGTTTGGGAAAGGGTTGGATGAACCCTCTGACATTTCTGCCTAGGTAACTTTTTCCTTAATGGCAGAACTTTAGGTGAGTCCATTTTGAAAGTCGAAGCAATTTTAATGTTAGCAAAATTGAAATATTTTGTACATTACAGCGAAGAAAATATTGAGGAAAAAGAAGAAAATTTTGCCTATCAGCATTTTCTTCTATTGTCCCTCTATTTTTCTATCATTTCTTATCAATACCAAGGAAACTGGGGCTTCTTTGAGAAAGGGATTTCCCTGGGCTTTCTGGAATTTTTATCATTTTTTTGCCATGCTTAGTCAAACAGCAAGTGTGAAAGTATTATAAGAACAATGAATCCTTATCGTACTGAATCTAAGCATTAGCAGATGGTGTAGAATAGGATCAGACTGCACAAATGTGTCGTAGCTGAACAGAAGTTTTGCACTTAAGGGGGAATGCTACAGTTTTTCGGAACACTCGGACATTACTGTAGTAAATTAAATGTTTCGTACCAATATGTTTCGCTACTATATTTTCAATAATATAACACATCATTACAATTTACCATTTTCGACAGTAAAAACGTATTTATTATGCGAAACTGATTTCTTCGAGATGGAAGCCGATTATTTAGAGCAAGACAGTCGTAATTGTGTATGCAGTTACCACTGTTTTGCGTCATTTTATTCAGGGGTAGCTGATAAAAAATGCTGTAATTCACTAATAAGTGTGCTGACCTATACATTTTCTTTTTGAATTATTACCAAGACATGTTGCTTAATACATTGCGGGAGTTCTATCAAATTCTATTATGTAGAACTTGAAATATTTCCAAAAATATGCAAATTTTGACATGAAACACTCCAGCTTCGTTGATCTAACCGAACACGTGAGCATGCTGTTTTATACATTTACGTGTTTATAATAGCACATATTTTGGGTTTTCTGTTCGTATTAAATATAAGACGTTACTTTAAATCCGTTTTGGGGACTAAACGATGAATATGCAACATTTTATTAGCATTTTAGTGGCCTTGGACAGGTGCAAGAAATTGTGCATTTTTCGATGTAGGGTTATGTGATACGAATGCCTATAAAATTCAAACAAGATCGCTGACCACCCATTTTTATTTTATTTTTCAATTGGTAATAACATGTTATTTCAACATACAAAATATAAATAAATTCTATTATTGGGAAAAAAATTAGGAAACTGGAGCATTCCCCCTTAAGGTTTACAGACCCTCAAAAAATCACCACTTTCTAGCTATACAAAATGCATCAAATTACACACACTTGTAAATAGGCTTCACATTAGTTGATTCACTGTGCCTTATTTCAACATTATGCTTCAAGAAGAAAACGATTTACAAATTTTATTTTATTAGAACTATATTCACATGCAAGGGAGGTAATTTGGAACATTTTTGTCAGACATTTCCATGAGTATGCATTAATTCAAAATTCTAAACCGTACAAAATGCTTAGAATGGAAATGTAACACAGTTTAGGAATTAATGCACTTTTCAAATTTCGCCTCTGGCTCCTTGGTAGGTTTGAGGGTTTGGATATCTTAACATTACAATAGATCCATACTGAAAAACTTTTAGTACTGATAGCAGAAACAATAGGAATAAAGAACAATATTTGCATGATATATTTCACTTTTATCAGATTGTTAGGAAGCCTTATCTTTGCTCCCCGAAACAATTACTGCCCTAGTTGCTTTTTCTTGGCATACTCTTTTGTATCCCTATGCAATTCTTTGTTTTGATATGTAGCTTAAATGCTTCAGAAAGTATTGAGACAAAATTAAAAAATATGTACTTTTCAGCATAATATTCTTTTCATATTGCATTTCTGTCACTTTCAGTTTCATGTATTTGTTTACAAGTGACTAATCTATTTCAACTAACGGTTAACCATGGGGGGTGGGTGTCAATGAAATATTGTATATAACAGTACATTCTGTTTGTGACAAGGATTAATCCATTACCAAATAGCGAAATTTTAGATAAATCCCATTTCAAAGATATATAATGTTGCAAATGACAATATTTCAAGAGAATGAAATTTGGCAGTTTTGGGTCTTTTATGATAGAAAACATTGTGGTAAATGAAGAAATTGCTTGTCACAAGCAATTTCTTCATTTTCCACAATGTTTTCCAAAGCATTTATTTGTTGGGCGTGGAAAAGCATCACTGTTCTGGTAAGGGTTAATTCGGTTACAGGGAAATAATGAGTGCAGAATTTTCATGGAATAATGAGAACACTCCAGAATATTGCAAAGGAGGCCTTATAAACAATTTATTTCTGGATTCTCTATATTGTGATGATAAACTTGTAAATAAAATGAAGAATCAGAACTCTTTAATCCAGTGCCAGATGGCGAAAATTTAGACTAGTCTTAATTCAATCAGGCTGCAGACAATAAATGCAATAAGTGTAGAAAACATGGTGGGAAATGAAGAAACTGCTTGTCACAAAGTGCGATACAATAATAACAAGTACAGAATTTACATGGAATGAGAGTGATTCAGACAAAAAGTCTTAAGGCCCGGTCCCACTGGCAGATTGACAAAAACGTATGCAAAAAGGACACAGCGGACGAGCAAAATTTCGGTAGTGGTACCATCCGTTTTCATCCGCTTTTAGAAAATGGCGAAAATATAACGGAAAAGAGCGCACGTCAGTAGTATATAGCGGGGATGTTAAACGGATATTCGTGGGAAGCCTTGCGGATGGGAGCGGATGTCAGCTAAATATACGGAATACATCCCAGATAAAAAACTCTTTTTCCCCTTTGTATACTTCATATACGCGAAGCATATGCTTACATCCTTTCTATTTCCGTGCTGCTAACGATGTATAGACGTTCCGTGTACCTTATCATTCCCCTATCAATCCATTTTCAGTTTCGGTTGATTTGAGTTTCAAGGATGCCTATAGGATGGAGAAAGGATACAACGGACTGATAACGAAAATAGAACGTCTGTTGCTCGTATATATTGCGGATCTATATCGTACACGACGGAAGGTTCATCCGTTCTAAAAGTTTTGGGCAGTCCAAAACTTCTTGCGCGGATGAAATTACGGTTGACGGATGCCCATTGGATAAAACGTATGCAATAAGTACACATCGGACTTCCAACGGATGGAAAGGGACGTCTAACGGAAAGCAAGATTTTTTGTACGTTTTATATCCTCTTTGCATCCGAAAGTGCAGTGGGACCGGGCCTTTATAAACAATTTATCTTGGATTTATGTGGGGTGATGATATGTAGGAACTTAACTTCCGACTTAACGTATACAACCCATCATTAGCACTGAAGGACCAGAGGCGAAATTTGAAAAGTGCCAGTAATTTCTAAACTGTGTTACATTTCCATTCCAAATACAAACATAAGCATTTTGAACGGTTTAGAATTTTGAATTAATGCATACTTAAGGAAATATTTGACAAAAATGTTCCAAAATACCTCCCTTGTATATGAATACCCCTGCGAAAAAGTTCAAGAACTGTTCTAGAACTTCAGTTCTAGAACGTTCTAGATCGTTAAATGGCACTAACACAGTTCTAGAACATGGGTTCTAGAACAAGTTCTAGAACCAGTTCTAGAATTAGTTCTTGAACTAGTTCTAGAAACAGTTCTTGAATGTTAAATGGCAGTTCTAGAACTCAAAGTTCTAGAACTGATTCAAGAACTAGTTCAAGAACCAGTTCTTGATCGTTAAATGGCACTAACACAGTTCTAGAACTTGGGTTCTAGAACTTTAGAAACAGTTCTTGAACATTAAATGGCAGTTCTAGAACACATTGTTCTAGAACTGGTTCTAGAACCAGTTCATACACCATATGTGGGTGGGGAATTGTAAAACTGAACTTTTAAGTTTGTTAAATTTAGTCAATAGAACACTCACCAATGTTGCTTTACTTGGTCTTACTGTTCAGTGAGCTCCTTTTTCTCCTGATAATTCTTTAATATGAATGAAAATTATGACCATAAACAACATTTTTGAAAGAAAGTCAGACCAGCAAATTCCCTCCAATTCTCTAATTAACAGGAAGTGATGTCATGTAATAGACTGGAAACTAGAATAAAATTAGACTGGGAGGTCTGATTTCATCAAGTTAATTCTATATCTTGTGGACTATATGAAATACAGCTGTAACATTTCACACATGGATATATTATGCTAAGACTTTTCATTTTAGACCATGACCTTTGACCTTGTGACCTTGACTTTGACGTTTAACCTACATGTACTTTATAGATAAGTTCTGGAACTAGTTCTAGAACTAGTTCTTGAACATTCACAGTAGTTCTAGAACGTTGTAAGCACTTCTTGAATTTGACAGAATAAATTCATTTCAAAGCCAATTTATAATTCTGTTTAGGTTCAAAGATTCCTTGTCACAAACACTGGTTAATAGACACTGGATGACGACAAAACTAGCTAGCAGAAGGTTAGCTAGAAATAGACCTTAGTCAGTTGTTTAGCAATCATTTAGATAATTTAGTCAGCAACTTATCTCTTCTTTCTACAGCTTATTGATTTCTCCATCCATTTTCAAAATCATTGAAATTTAAATATATGCAAAACTGCTTTGTCAGGGTTAAAACAGCTTGGCAATTAGTTTGTGAATTGGTACTTTTTATAATTGTTCATTTCATAATATAGTAGCCAACACATGTTATCTATCTATGAAATGGTTCACTTCTTCAGGAACTTTGGAATGAAATGCAGACCTATTTTGTTTCTTTAAGTGCAGATTTTCTGCCAGTAGAATATTCATAAGCATCTCTATAATATCTTTTTTGAATTCCTTGATGGTTCCTTACAGTGAATATAAGCCATATTGCTGGCTCAGAGTGTAACAGTTGTAACTACCTAATCTTTGCAGTTACAACAGTTTACTGTAGCAGAATGAGCTCCAAGTTTAAGAAAATGTTTCAAGGATAGAACAAAGCCACAGCTTGAACAATGTTTTGGTTTTCTTAAAAGCCAACAAAAACTTACAAACACATATTTATTAGTAAACAATCATTATTTTTCTGTCATTAAATGATATACATGTATGTGATTATCTCTAATATTATGTTTATAAGCAAAACTTCAAATGTGCAATGTATGAAATAATGAAAATTAACTCACTCTTTCACATTTTGCACAACTATCACATATTTTTGGAAGCTCTAACAAACAAAGGAAAGTAGCACAACCTAAACTATGACAGGTTCTAGAATATATTGCAGGTTCAAGAACTCTAGTTCTTAAACTTGAATTTGTAAGTTCTAGAACTTTGTTAGTTCTTGAACCAAGTTCTAGAACTTTGTTGGTTCTTGAACCAAGTTCTAGAACTTTAAAGGTACTATAAGGTTCTAGAACTTATGTTCAAGAACTTTAAGGTTCTAGAACTTAAGTTCAAGAACTTTTTCAGGTTCTAGAACTCAAGTTCTAGAAGTTCAAGAACTTTCATGTTCTAGAACTGAAGTTCTTGAATTTTATTCAGGTTCTATAACTTAAGTTCTAAAAGTTCTAGAACAGTTCTAGAAGTTCAAGAACAGTTCTAGAACTAGAAATGCGTTCTTGAACTTTTTTCGCAGGGGTATAGAGTAAAATAATATTTGTAATGTATTTTCTTCTTGAGGCACAATCTTGAAATGCGGCACGGTGAATCACCTTATGTGAAGTATATTTACAAGTGTGTGTAATTTAATGCATTTCGCATGGCTAGAACGTGATGTTTTTAATGATGGGTCATATACCTTAAGCTAGAAAGGGTTTGGGAATGCTGAAGAAACATTTATTTCAGTGTCTTGGAATTCATTTAAATTTTAGACTATAATCCCATTTCAAAGATATGTTGCAAATGACAATTTTCAAGGGAATGAAATTTGGCAATCTTTGTTCTTTCAGGAAAGAAAACATTGTAGTAAATGAAGAAATTGCTTGTCACAAAGTGCGATACAATAATAACAAGTACAGAATTTACAAGGAATGAGCGTGATTCAGACAAAAAGTCTTATCAAGAATTTTTCCTGGATTTATTTGGGGTGATGATAGGCAGGAACTCAGAACCCCGTTCAAGACAACTGTAATTTAGAATATTTGGGAATGCACAATAAGCTTTTATTACAATGTCTTGGACATTCATTGGATTTTGTTCTTAGACATTTATTTGATCCATATTTGATCCAGTAATAGAGTCACGGAGGTTGTATCAATTATAACTTCTCGATGGTAAATTACTACATAGTTCCTCTTGTGTATTACAATTTTGCAAATTAGTTGAAAGTACCAAATGTCTCTATGTTGATTAAGTTCATAAAGATAGCTGTCAAAATGATTCTGCAAGAAGTTTCTTTGTAATTATGAATCTTTATTTTTAGAATTTTGACCTGTAAATTTCTAAAATTATAACAATGATTACTTAAAGATGGTTAATTACTATTTGCTCTAGTGTACCACAATTATACAAATTGGTTGAAAGTACCAAATGTCTCTATGCTTATTAAGTTGATATAGATACCTGTCAAAATGCATTCTTAAAAAAGTCTGAAAGAAATTACTCAAAATCTGAATAGGATTGCTAATTTTGAGAGACCAGAAGCTTGAAAAGGATGCTGTAAATTTTTTTTGTGGAGATCATTTTTTCAAACACTGTCTTCCTTTGAAAAAGATTTGAAAACCATTGAGGAAAAAGAGTAAATGCTGGTGAATTTGCTACATTTTCTTCAATGGTTTAAATGTTATTAATTTCAGATGTTACAGTCTCATAAGTTTTATTGGCATGCTAATGCTATGAATTTGGACCAGTCTATTACTTTGGAAAGGTAAATCAGTACATTTTGGTAGTAAAATCTTATCTGTGTGGCAGTGATACAAACTAATTGTTTTTGTGGTTAATAAGTATAGATTGATTATCAGTAACCTTTGATCTAATTACTTTACCCTTTCCCAAAACAATGGCACATTTTTGATGCACCTGGTAAAGAAAGCTTGGGAAAACATTGAGACAAAAGAAGAAAATGCTGGTAACCAGCATTTTCTTCTTTTGCCTCAATATTTTCTGTCCTATATTTGCACACAAATTCAATCTTTATCAATATCCATTTTGCCAATATCTCTAGCAGCTTTCATAATTGGGAGAGTCTAATTTTTTGTTGTTTAGGAAAGGGTTAATTCCATCAGAGAACAAGGAATAACCATTGTGCTGTGTAGGGAGTAAATAACATAAGGAATAAACATGTGAAACTGTGGAATATATATTAGGAACAATGCACAAAATATTCAAGAAATCACGTTCGATTTCTCCTTCATTTGAGATTCCAAAAATCTGTCTTCCGAGACAGAAGAAATGCATCGATGAAACGACGGGTGATGAAGCGATTCAGACATCTCTGAAAGTTCCCGGAGAACCGAGAGTCAGATCGTCAAGTTTTGACTCAAGTACCTTAAGTCAGGATTCAAATGAGTTGTTAACAGTTCCCAAAAAACATGGTCGACGATGTCATTCGTTTGATTCGGCATGTACATTAGAGATCAACACAGCTTCCCCAGACAGCAGTGGGTGTGAGAGTCCGACGTCACCTTCAACAAACAAGAGCCTTAAAGTTCCGAAGTCACCCCGTCGTCGATCGTCGCTGGATATACCTCGACTATGTATACACTGTATACATCTAGAAGCGAAGGCGAAGGAGATGTCAGAGCGTGAGGAAGCTCTGCGTATATACCAGTCCCAGTCTATAGATCTAGATGACAGCGACGCTATATCCTTCACATCCAGTACCAGCTATACATCAACATCTCTAGACTCACTCTCAGATCCGTCGGGGTTTTATTATCTCGACGACTCCGAGGATGAGGGGAACGAATCAGATTGTGAAGATGACGACGTGTACCAGAACTCGTCCAGCGTGACGTGTCAGAACAGTAGACTGGTTCCCTGTAACAGTAAAAACAGCTCCCTGGACACGGAACCGGCGGACAGTCTACAGGAGAAGTTCCTGTACGGACTGAATCTCCGTCACATGGACAGTAAAGATGAAACTGATGATGACGATGATATTGATGATAATGATGATGATGATGAAGATTACATCAACGCTGTCACGCTCACTGTACCCGTTATTAAACAACGATCATCTTCCATGGACGCTTGTTACTTCAAATCATCAGAAACTGGTTGTAGTGGTGAACGTAAGGTTCAGCGACAAAAATCGTTTGATAACGATGATTTATTGGATGTACCGATGCAAGTACGATCTAGTTCCGTGGATGTTAACCTACCTACAGAAGAGGAATCGAGGTACAAGGCCATTCCTCACTCGGACTCAAGGTAACTATGGCTGCTTTTCAACAAAAATATCGTAACTGCAGCTTAAAACGAGCTGCAGTTACAAAGTTTTTTGTTGAAAAGCGACATATTTCTTTTAAGTTATGATTGTTGTGAGTGAAGTTCATACTGATTATATGACTGAAATATTGTTTAAAGCCATGTAAAATCTGATGCAAACAAACAAACAAATTGTTTATTTGTTTAAAGAATCCTTGTAGACTCAATATTAGGACTAGAGCGGCAAATGGTGGTCAATTTTCTAGATGGCAACCTAGATCTTATTTCGGAACAAATTCAATCATTAACAAGAAATTATTCTGCAAAATTGGTTTCATGTACAAACTGGCACGGATTGCTTGTGTAATTCAATATTACAGGAATTATTAAAGAACATGATATAACATTAACCTTATCCCCAAAAGCTTAAAGTTACAGTGATCCAATAACAGAAAGCTGCTGAATTACGACAACAAAATGGATTTTGATGATTTTGGGATTTGCATACAATATAGCATAGAAAATAGTGAGGTCACAGGAAAAATGCTGCTTGTTAGCATTTTCTTCTTTTGTCATTGAATTTTTCTCAATCTTTTGCTATTAGGAACATCAAAATCCGATCTTATTTGGGAAAGTGGTATATAGGTCATGAATATTGTATTTGGTTATTATTGTAGGATTGGTTCATTAATTTGATCAGTACTGTTGTAAAGTATTGGAAACTGGTGCTATTTCATTAACATGAAATCCTAGATGCATGTCTGATGCTTTTAGTCCTATCCCACATAGTATCAAGTTTATCTGTCCTTTATTTCATCAGGGAATTCGGTTAACCCTTTTCCCAAACAAGACCTGGTTTTGACATCCGTTACAGAAAAGGCCTGGAGTTTTATTGAGACAAAAGAAGAAACTGCTGATAACCAGCAGTTCTTCCTTTTGCCTCAATATTTTCTGAGCCATAATATACACATTTTCCATATGAATTTATACCAATTTTGTTCTCTGAAGCAGCTTTTAAATTGGAAAAATATAATTTTTTGTCGTTTGGGAAAGGTTGTAAGATGAAATAACATTTGGTTTCATCAATATATGTCTACCTGATACTTTTGTCAGCAGAGCCTGTGTAGTTCAGACTGCATCAACTGTAACCTTTTCCCTAACATAAGACATGGTTTTGACAACTTTAAGGAACAATTCTTGAGAAAACATTGTGGCAAAAGAAGCATATTTTCTTATTGCCTCAATATTTTTGTGCTATATTGTACACAAACCCTGTTTATTTCAACCTCTGTCATCCCTCTGCAGCAGCTTTTAAATTGGTATAGGCAGCTGGAGGCTCGGACAGAATATTTTTTGTAGTACTCAGGTGAGAGAAATTACTGTAATCCTTGGGCAGGAGCCCCAGCAACCAAGCTTTGACTGAAAAGCTATTTAAAATGTCATAAACCCTTTCCTAGACGATACAGTTTTGAGGTTATCCCATTTGAAAGTAGTTGTTGACCATGAAATGGTCAATATGTGTTGTATAGTGACGAAGATATTGAGACTAAAGGAGAAAATGCTGATATTATCAGCATTTTCTGCTTTTGCTTCAATGTTTTCTAACACTTTCTCTTAGGAAGGTCAAAATCAGGTCCTTTTTCGGAAAGGGCTGAAGCCAATTCAACCAACAACCTTGGGTAGTTGGTAGACATAAGAAATATGGTTTCTCATGAAATAACATGTAGCTAAAACCTCAAGAAGAATATTCTGTACTTGTCTAATTGGATAAATCAATTATATAGATCAATATCCAATCAGACAAGACCCTGTCTGACATGATAACTACATGTTATTGGAATAAACATCGACAGAAAACTAGTGTTGCCTGCCTTGTACCATCTTGTCTTTAACCCTTTCCCAAACAGTAGAACTTTTGGGTATCCAAATTGTTAAAGCGGCTACAGACAATAAAATTGATGTTGATGAAGAAAGGAGCTGCATAGAATATAGCAGTGAAAATTTTAAAGCAGAATGCTGGTTACCAATAATTGCTACAACAGGTAATAAAGAATCTTTTAGAAAACAGCATAAATCTTAATCAGACTGTGCATGTACACATGCTAATTTAGGTCCATGTTGGTTTCAAATGTGATAAGTGACCTTTTTCCAGATCCTGGCAAAATATTTTTTCTGGTAATCTCAATTAGCTTTAGGTATAAAGAAAACAATCTGTAAGAGGAGTCGCAGCATATGTTTCATGTCTCAGATTATGTTGTTTGTGTGTTACATCAGTTTACAATGTCAAACAAGCAAAGAAATTTATTCATACTTAACATTAGTTCCTGCCAAACCCAGAGACACATGGACAGACATTCACATACAAATGAGCGCGGATCTGGAAAAACGTCCCTAAAAGCATTTTTAAGAATTGAGATTCAAGACAAGCCTGCCATCAAATGAAGTCCAATATGCATCCATGCTGCTCTCTTCAAGCTACTACAGGTCACGAGGAAGCTATTAGAGAACAACGTGGATCCTGATCAGACTGTGCGTATGCACAGGCTGATCTGGATCTATGTTGGGCTCAAAAGCCTTAAGGGACGTTTTTCCAGATCCTGGCTCATATTATTATTTAGTATACATGAATTATGTTGCTAGGATTTAGGTATAATGGTCTAACTTTGATTCATGCTATTGTCAAGGGGTTGCAAAGCAACGGCTCCTAGTTTACAGTAATAGTGCGGGCCATTTGACATAATTTCTGCAGCTAAAGTCTGACCATTCTCATTTATGGAATGATAGCCTTACTCAAAGTCGGCCAAAAAGAAATCATTAAAATTGGTGTCACAGCATATGTTTCATGTCTCAGATTCCAGTATTATGTCTATAAACAAATATAAATACTCCTACTTATTGGATTACAATATTATGTCAGCAAACAAGCGTAAACAAATAAATACATGTCTATAATTATTTCAAAGGAGCAACTGATCTGGAAAAAAGTGTTAATGGTATATATCACACCTTGGATCCAAATCAGCTTATATAGTTATGACTTTAACAGTTGCTACATGAAATGATGTAGTTATTAGAGAATGGTTTTGGTATGAACATCAGTGCATATTGACATAAACATTAGTGCATATCGACATAAACATTTAATTTAGTGCATATCGACGTAACATTTTGTATATCCAATTGAATATTGGTACATAATGACATAAAGATTAGCTCATATTGACATAAACATTAGTGCATACAGACATAAATATTGGTACATATTGACATAAATGTTAGTACATATCAATAAATTAACATAACCTTTAGTACATATTGACATAAACATTGGTACATTTTGATATAAATATTAGTACATATTGACATAAACATCAGTACATATTGACATAAACATCAGTACATATTGGCATAAACATTAGTACATATTGACATGAATATTAGCACATATTGACATGAATATTAGCACATATTGACTTAAACATTAGTACATATTGACATAAACATTATTACATTATCAAGATAAACATTAATACATATAAACATAAATTTTAGTATATATTAACACAAACATTAGTACATATTGACATAAACATTAGTACATATCAACATAAACATTAGTACATATTGACATAAACATAAGTACATATCGACATAAATATTTGTACATATTGACATAAACATAAGAACATATTGACATAAACAGTAGTACATATTGACATAACCAGTAGTACATAAAGACATAAACATTAGTAACTTTTCAAAATAAACATAATTACATATCAACATAAACATTAGTGCATATAGACATAAAGACATAACTATTAGTACATATTGACATAAGCATAAGTACATATTGACATAAGCATTAGTACATATTAATATAAACATTAGTACATATTGACATAAACATTAGCACATATCAACCTAAACATTAGTACACATTGACATAAACATTAGCACATGTTGACATGAGCACAAGTACATATTGACATAAACATAAGTACATATTGACAAAAACCATTAGTGCACATTGACATAAACATTAGTACATATTGACATAAACATTAGTATATATTGACATAAACATTAGTATATATTGACATAAACATTAGTATATATTGACATAAACATTAGTATATATTGACATAAACATTAGTACATATTGACATAAGCATTAGTACATATTGACATACACATTAGTACATATTGACATACACATTAGTACATATTGACATACACATTGGTACATTTTGATATAAATATTAGTACATATTGACATAAACATCAGTACATATTGACATAAACATCAGTACATATTGACATAAACATTAGTACATATTGACATGAATATTAGCACATATTGACATGAATATTAGCACATATTGACATAACCATTAGTACATATTGACATAAACATTAGTACATATTGACATACACATTAGTACATATTGACATACACATTAGTACATATTGACATACACATTAGTACATATCAACATACACATTAGTACATATCAACATAAACATCAGTACATATTGACAAAAACATTAGTACATATAGACATAAACATCAGTAAATATTGACATAAACATTAGTACATTATCAAGATAAGTACTGGTTAAGTCCAGCAACATTAACCTGAGACATCGGCATATGTAATGACCCCACTTCAACAATGTTTTGTAAAGATACTCAAGAACTGGACTTTGCATACAAAAAATAAGTTGTCAGGGTTAATTTGGTGGGCTGTACATATAGACATGAAAATTGGTACATATAGACATAAACATAAGTACATATCAACATAAACATTAGAACATATCCACATAAATATTAATACATATCAACATAAACATTATAGCATATCGACATAAACATTAGTTTGGTATGTATAAAAATAAACATTAGTACATATTGTTATTAACATTAATGCATAAAGACATAAACATTAGTACATAGTAGACATAAACATAAGTACATATCAACATCTAAGAAAATATCACAGAAATTATGTATCATTGACACATTAACATAAGGCAAATTATTATTCTTGTCCAAATTTAAAGATGGGGACAAAAATTTTTAATGAATAATATTTTACATTTTCTGGCCTTTCTTGGTAGAAAAACAATGTGGGAAATAAAGAAACTTCTCGTCACAGGCAATTTCTTCATTTTACATGATGTTTTCCAAAGGCTTAATCTTGTTGGGTGTCATAAAGTGTCATTAATTATGTGGAAATGGGTTACCCTAATGTCCACAAACAACAAAATAATGTCAATGTAAACAACAAGTAAGCAAAAGTACAAAAAAGCCATTAGAGAGCTTAGGGACATATCTAGCACAGAAAAATAAAACAGTTCCATTTTCCTAGAATGCTAATCAAATGCAAATGATGGATTACCCACTTCTGTTTTCTGTCTTTAACACTTGCTGAAATATTTCCATGTTTATTCCTTCCCCAAACAATCCCGGGTTTTGATAATGTCCATTAGTAGGAATATCAATGAAAGAAATAAAGAAAATTCTTGAGCAGTATCAAATGACATATCTAAATATTGATTTTCTGAATCCTAATTATAGTACAATTCATCTGATTGGACAGAATGTATGTCTTAGCCAATGAGATTGATTGTTGTATGATTAGCGACCGTGTATCTTCCATCGTCATGCATCGTCCCCCTTGCATTGTGTGTTATCTTCTAAAATTTTCGACTTTTTCTTGAGACTATTCGGCAGGATGCATCCCTATGGGAAGCCACTTCAGATTTGTACAAATCATGGAGTTATCTTTCCTTGGAGCCCCATAAGAGGCCAAAAATGGGGTAAGGGGGGGGGGGCTTTCGGGGGTTCCTGGGGGGGTGCGTTATTAGTAAACTTTTTAAAAAACATTTTCAACTTCTTCTCGAGAACCATTGAACAAAATTAAACCAAACTTGGCAGGAAGCATCTCCATGGGAAGTTGCTTCAGATTTGTATAAATTATGGAGTTATCTCCCCTTGGAACCCCATGAAGGGCCAAAATGGGGATGATGGGGTACATCTTTAAAATTCTTATTCTCATGAACCAGCTGTTGGATTGGATTCACATTTCATTTGGTATTTAGAGATTTTAGGGCAAGGACTACAAAGTTTGTACAAGAGAAAAAAATCTGTCAAAAAATGGCCAAGCTAATGGGAAGGGGGGTGGGGGGGGGGTGGGGGGGTGGGGAGGGGATTGGGGGAAGTTTGCGTTATTAGTCAACTTTGACTTCTACTTGAGAACCATTGGGTGGGTTTCAACCAAACTTGGTAGGGTACATCCCCATTGGGAATGCCCCTTTGTACAAGACAGGATTTTGTAATCTGTTATTCTTTTCATTCCCTTCTTTCAATATACTTGTTGGGAATATAAAATAATCATACCCTATCTGTAAATCCATATGTTGTTGTTTTTTGGCTCTTTTGATTCAGGTGACCAATAAAGCCCCCTGGACCTCTTATTTGAAAGGTAGTCAGATTAACGGTCTACCGCTAAATTATTACGGTGTACCGCTAAATTATGGGTAGACCACTAATTTTTTTTTACCCTTCTACTTGAAATCTCATTAGCCAATCAAATGGATTATTACACCGGAAATAAGTGGAATATATAGTACCAGCTCTGTGATTGGCTATCGAAAAAATGGATGTCTACCGATAAAAATGTAGGTCTACCATTAATTTAGCGGTAGACTGTTAATTGAAATAGCGGTCTACCCTTATTTCATGGGTAGACCTCTATTTTTATCGATGAACTGCTAAAAATATGAAGGTAGACCGCTATTTTTAGCGGTCTACCCCTATTTTAATTATAGGTCTAGCGCTATATTGTCTTTAGACCCTATTCAAGCGCCATAGAAAATCTTGTACACTGGTAATTTTTTCAGAGTATTAACATACACAAAACGTATCAATCAAATATCATTTTGATAGATTGAAGACACTAAGAAAATGATTAATATTGAAACGTTTTTGTTTACCAATTTAGGTAAACAGCATTTATGCCTTTTGTCTCAATGTTTTCCAAAGCCTTTTCAGCTTGGGATATCGATATCAAAATCAGGTCTTGTTTGTCTGAAACATCTGGTTTGATTAAGAAGAAGGATATTTCCAGACTTATATATTACACTTGAGTGATTGAAGAATGTGCCGTTATCAAAATAAGCTAATAGAAATCATGCTCAGACTGGTGTTTGGAGAATCAGCTGGTTCACAATTGCGTTCTTACAGTCCCCGTCTGTCAGATTTGTTAATTATTTGTCGCTTCATGCAAAACAGGGCCTGAAAGTTAGAAATATATTGTTGGTGGGGAATCAAAACCTCGTAACTCCAGCTTATTCAAGCTGTAGTTACGAGGTTTTGACTTCCCCACCAGCGATATTTGAGTTGGGATCTGATAAAAGGTCCGTGAAGGCATTTGAGAACAACATGGATCCAGATCAGCCTGTGCATAGGCACAGTTTGATCCAGATCCATATTGTAACTCAGTGGCAGATCTTGGATTTCTGTTGGGGGGTTCGTTTTTACAAAAAGGGGGGTTCGTTTTACAAGTATTGCACAATTTTGACTGAATTTCTGCATAAAAATGAAATAATCTGGCTGCATAGGGGGTTTCGTTTGAACCCCCCAACCCCCTCTTGATCCGCCACTGTAACTTCTCCAATTATAGCTTCATAATGACCAATTGACCTCAGGTCCCTTCTCCATATGGATTTAAGATGTTGAATAGGACGTAAAAATCAATTCAATTCAATTCAATTATTTCTGTTTGGGAAAGGGTAAAATCAGCTTGGAACAAACAAGGTGTCATAAGCCCTTTTCTGTAATGACAAGACTGGCCTTATTTCAGAGAAAATGGGTAGTTATTGCCAGTGATTGTGAAAATTTACAGAAATTATTCCTGCTACATTTCACAATTAACCCTTTCCCAAACCACAAAATTTTAAGGTGATCCACTTCAAAAACTGCCACAAATGACAAAATGGAAGTTATTTTAGATAAGGTTTGTGTAAAATATGGCATAGAAAATATTGAGCCAAAAGGAGAAACTGCTGGTTATCAGCAATTTCTTCTTTTGTTTCAATGTTTTCCCAAGCCTTATCTATCAGGGACGTCAAAACCAGGTCTTGTTTGGGAGAGGGTTAAACATGATGCAAACTGTGAAAATTTACACAAATTATTCTTGCTATATTTCACAATTAATCATGATGGAAACTGATCAAAGGATTGCATGCTGCTAGAACACTTTTCTATTCAACAAAATTTTTGATTAACCCTTTCTCACGCAACAAAATTTTAGGGTGGTCAAGTTTGAAAGCTGCTCCAATTGATGTGGATACAGATATGATTCGTGTACAATACAGGAAAGAAAATATAATGAGGAAAAAGAGGAAAGTTCTATTGTTTCTATGTTTTCTTTAGCCTTGTCTAATCGGAATGTCAAAAGCAGGCCTTGTTTAGGAAAAAGATAATTCCTACTGAAAGGAGTATAGATGGATGGCAATATAATAATTATTGTTGGCGCAAGATCGTATGGCACGTACATGTTTACATTCTGTCCAAATGTGAACAAAATAGTGTTGTATTAAAGATAAATAAATTCTTTATAAGTAGTGACATAGACCTGTTGAAAATTTAAGTACTGTGATAGAGCGGTCTGTTCACTGTTCAGAGTTTTCTGTGTTTTATCGAAAAATGTTTTGTTCACATTTGAACAAAACGTAAACATGTGCCATACGATCTTGCGCCAACAATAGTGTTAGTAAAATTTGCGCATTATTGTGTAAAAAAATATTGTGAGCACAGAAGAAACTGCTTGTTAATATAAGCATTTTCTGTTTTACTCTCAATGCTTTCCAAAGTCCAGTATTTAACCCTTTCCCAAACAAGACCTGGTTTTGACGTTCCTAATGGAAAAGGCTTGGGAAAACATTGAAACAAAAGAAGAAACTGCTGATAACCAGCAGTTTCTTCTTTTGTCTCAATATTTTCTATGCCATATTTTACACAAATTCTTTCTTTTATAACTTTCATTTTGACATTTTTGGCAGTTTTTGAAGTGGACCACCCTAAAATTTAGCCGTTTGGGAAAGGGTTAAGCTTTGGGACTTCAAACCCCTCATTCTTGTTTGGGAACTGGTTTGATCCTTACTAGACATTATGTTTTTGATGGAAGGTGACAGTTATTAGCCAATTCCAACAAAGTGACACCTTTGGACACCCAACAAGATAGGCCCTTTGGAAAACATTGTGGAAATGGAAGAAATTTCTTATGACAAGCAATTTCTCTATTTCCCACAATATGTTTTCTATCCAAACAGACCAAAATAAATTATTCAATTGAAATTGTTGTCTGCAACATCCTTGGATTGAAACCGGACTAAAATTTTGCTGTCTAAACTCTTGTAATGGGTTAACCCTTTCCCAAACAGCAAAACTTTAGGGTGACCCACTTCAAAAACTGACATGAATGACAAAATGAGAGGTATTACAGATAAAATTTGTGTAAAATATGACATAAAAAATATTGAGACAAAAGGAGAAACTGCTGTTTATCAGCAGTTTCTTCTTTTGTTTCAATGTTTTCCCAATCCCTTTCTATTAGGGACGTCAAAAGCAGGTCTTGTTTGGGAAAGGGTTAAATACATTGAAGGAGAGGAAGCAAATCCCGAAATCAACATGTTCTATTTCTGCAGTGCTCAAAGCCTTTCCAAAAATTTACATGAAATAAATTCAAAGGCCTCTAACATAAATTTCCTCCAATTCATGCTTTTGTTTTAGTGGAGACAGTGCGATTTATTAATAATGAAAACAGATGAAAGCATTGCATGCTACTGTAGAAAGAATAAAACTTTGCGTTGGTCCATAAGTCACTATAATGAAAATAAATCGCTGTCGCGGCTGATGACAAAATTATCGGATGAACGTGAGATGGATTTCTTCTTTCAGAGCGACAGATAAGAGGGGATGAAACCATTCTGAATTTGTTATTTCAATTCAAAACCCCATGTTTTGGGTACTCATTTGAATCGTCTCGATGAGACAATTCTAATGAGTACCCACAACATAGGGATTGATTAATATTTAGAGAAAGATTTCATTTCGAAAAGCCATCACTCCCCCTTATCCGTAGCTTTGTCTTTACAGGAATCTGTATTGTTTTCCAAGGAAATTTGTAATGGGAAAACGATAAATAAATGTCAATAAATGTGCATGCAAGTTGAGATTTAGTCCTTTGTTGTGCAGTTAATGTAACATTTGTGATTGCATAACACGGAATATAGGCCATTAAAGTCCCTTTCTTCTTCAAAATGAATCTTTTCTATCAATTAATCTTTTACTTTGAACGAGTCTTTGTATGTTGATTGTATTGATAGAAATAGTTTCATTTCTCAATATTGGTTAGAAGTCCACTTTATATATATAGGCAAGATATTAAAAGCCTTTCTCTGATTTGAACACTATTTGTAGTAACTATTTGAGATAATGGTTCAATTGAAATGTATGAATTGATGATAAACAATTTCTCCATTTCCCTCCATATTTTCTATTGCATGACAGACACTTGTTCTACTTAATATACTTTTTCATGGGCAACTACATTGAAATTGGAACAGTATGATTTGGATATTAATGGAAGCTAAGCTTAGCATACCAAATTATGTTGTCACATGTTAATTATTTACATGAAAACATTCCCTTTTAAAGATGCCGTCCTTGATGCCCAACAAGATATTTTAGTCCTCGGAAAACATTGTGGAAAATATAGAATTTGTTTGTGACGAGCAGATTCTTCTTTTCCCACAATATTTTCTATCCTATTTTAAAGCCTAAAAAAAAATTTCATTTACTTGACATAATGTCGCAGTCTGCAAGTAATGGGTCAAGATGCCATATTTATACAGCTTAGTCTAGAATTGAGTCATGATAATCACTGGTGGTGAACTCGGCCAAAGTGTGGTATGTTTTTTCACGATCATAGCATTCTGTCAAAGCCGTAGTTACGATATTTTATAACAACACAGACGGTTTGTCAAAACATATCGGTAAACCCGGTCTATTTTTAGAACAAATTCATTGTTATTAGAAAAACTATCAAATCAGATCTATAAACTCACATTTAAAAGCAAAATATCTGTAAAGTAAAGTAAAGTGGTTTATAGTCTCAAATTTACGAACTAGGTCCATATTCGCGCGACTTTCACACTTTACTCCACGATCATTGAGCTTCAAGTCGGCTGTTTACAGTCGGCGCCTGCGGCAGCCATAGCACTTCGGCTTTCAACTCTCCTGTGTACCCATTTATACACCTGGATGAAGAGGAGCAACGTGGGGTAACTTTTTTGCTCAGAAAAATTCCCGTGACCTCGGCGGGATTTGAACCCAGGACCTCTCGATCCCTAAGCCCGCGTCCTACCACTAGACCACGGCGCCCCACGATATCTGTATCTTGTTGTAGCAAAAAACTTCCATCGCTTTGGCCAAGTTCACCACCAGTGATGGTTAAAACAATATTTCAATGATCTTTTGAAAAATTTAATTTTCTGCACATTGTCATGTTATGTGAAGAGTTTGAGACTTTGATGTGACAAAACTCAATAAATTGCTGTTTACTGCATTAAATCTTTCTCTCTGCCAAGAACTGTGTTGTGTTTAACCCATTACCAGAAGGCATTTTTTTGTGTCTTATATTCTATTTAAGATATTTCAAGTTAACGAAATTTTAAATTTTATGTCTTCTTGGGAAGAAATCATTTTGAGGAATGGAGAGATTGTTTGTAGATAATGAATTAATATTTGAATATATTTATGTTTCAGGAAATTGATCTAGAGAGATCAGTTGGCCAGATAGTGTCCTCAGACTTTCATACATATCGTCGGAGTAAATGCAAAACCTCGTATGTCGATTCTTGCAATTTTCAAAGTACAAACTTGTGTGTCCAGTTTAGACAATTCTTGCAGGTTTTGAGATATTTTTACTGATCAGTATCGACACATTTTTCTGAACAATATGTCAAAACTTCAAGTAAAACATTTCAGTTTGGGAAAAGTTATTACACTTTTTCCCCTCCCCTTTAGAATTTTCCAAAAACGAGATACTAGGTTTTGCATTTATCACGACAATGTGGATTACTCTAGCACAATAAGAGAGTGATGGCTTTTCAAAACAAAATATTTCATTTATCGTGCATCAATCCCTATGTTGAGGGTACTTATTTGAGTAGTCTCATTGAGACAATTCAAATGACTACCCACATCATAGCGTTCAGATTTGACAAAAACGAATCAAATTAGCTGATGGCAAAACTTTGAACTGTTCCAATTTGAAAGATGGTGCAGATGAAAATTTCAAGTTGATGAAAATTTAAAACTCTTTCTATTTAGGGTTAGAAAACATTGTGGAAAATGAAGAAATTGCTTGACACAAAACTTTTTTCCAGCCTTTTCTCGTGAGGGAGTCAAAAAGCATCATTGTGCAGTAATGGGTTAAGAATGCCTTTACCCCCTCCTATCTGTTACTCTGCCTATTGACCAAACGCCGACTGTCAATCAAAATCATCGATTAGCAAATGGACGATCAGAATAATATCACGCCCCAATTGTTCTTCGTTGCACGTGTTATTCAATTGTATCGATTTATCGACTGACAATCAAAACAATCGACATGCCAATGGCAAAGAATTTTGTGCTAACAATAGACTAGGTTTAACGTTATGTTTTGATAAACCGTTGGTGTTTACGAGATTTTATAACAACACCTACGAAATACTATTTTGTTCGTCCGAATTTACGTCACGATTAACTGGATAAAATCGTTCCCTATTAACGATCACATCCCCCATTGTTTGCCTTAAATTCTATGTTGGGCGGAGCGATCTGTCGATTTGCGTTTGGTCAATTCTATTCTAATATCAGTCTTGTTGTGATGTGTCCTCAACATTAAAATTTTATATTTTCAGGAAAGCGATCTCGAAGAATGCCCTGAATGTGTCCCCTTTTTTACACCCGGACTACAGGGAACCGGTACACAGAAAAAGGGAAGCCCCCTCAGGCATAGACTGGTCGGTAAGTAAACTTACAATATTTTAGACTTCGTCATTGTAAATGCAAAACCTCGTATCTCGATTTTGGAAAATTTTAAAGGGGAGAGAAAAATGTGTAATATTTTTTCCCAAAATGAAATGTTTTACTTGAAATTTGGACATATTGTTCTCAAGTAATGTGTCATTAATTCTGACCCGTTAAAATATCTCAAAACGTGCAAGAGTTGTCTTAACTGGGTACACAAGTTTGTACTTTGAAAATCGCTTGAATCGACATACGAGGTTTTGCATTTACAACGACGACTTGTTGCCAAATTTAAACCTGCACAAGACAACATGTTTGTTGACAAAAAGCATTTCATTGCTTTTCAACAAAATCCTCATAACTACAGCTTAAATCAAACTGTAGTTACCAGGTTTTCAAAGATAAAAGACAGAGATTTGTCTTCCAATATAGCACAGAAAATATAATCTATCTAAAGGAGAAAAGGTACTGACCATCAGCATTTTATTCTTTTGCCTAAATGTTCACACATTAGCTTTCAAATATGAAAACCAGGCTCGGGTTTCTCGAAAAAACTTAAGTACATACTCATGAGAATATGCTCAACTTCAATGGAATACTCTCTAATGTTGAAGGGTACCGGTATTCGATTGAAGTTTATGTGGATTTCTTGTGATTTGAGCCTGGTGCTCAGATTCGAGTCTGAGAACGTACTTAAGTTTTTTCATGAAACCTGGGCCTGGCCTTGTTTTGGAAAGGTTTAAAGAGTCAAATTCTTAACAACCAATTTATGCCATGTTGCCTGTATTTAACCCTTTCCCAAACAAGACTGGTTTTGACGTCCGGAATAGAGAAAGCTTTGGAAAACATTGAGACAAAAGAAGAAACTGCTGATAACCAGCAGTTTCTCCTTTTGCCTCAATATTTTCTGTGCCATATTGAACACAAAGCCTTTCCTTTTTAACATAAATGTTGTCATCTATTGCAGCTTTCCAATTGGATCACCTCAAAATTTTGCCGTTTGGGAAAGGGTTAAAGTGTTGTCTCATGAAATGACAGTGTTGAAAATTAAATGATAGAAATCTGATTTGAGGGGAAAAAAGTTAGTCTCTCGATGACGTACAAATCTCAGTAACAGATTTCACGGAAATTATCTGAAAATCGTCAAGAGCGATCAGTAATAGAATTATTTTCCTGTTACAGTCGTTATAATCAAACAATAAGTCTTCATTATGGTGATTTACATGATTAAATCGTGAAACTAAGAACGAGGAAAATGATTTCAACACTCTGCCTTACTTGTGCCTGTTGTTTGCTGCTTTAATAGGGAACTAATTTATTTGGTTAATGGTGACGTAATTTCAGACAAACAATGGTATTTCGTGTGTGTAATGTTATAAAATTCTCGTAACTATGGCTTGATTCAAGCCGTAGTTACCAGATTCCATAACAACACAGACGCTTTATCAATATATAACGGTAAACCTAGTCTATTTTTAGCACAAAATTCATTGTTGTTACATGATATTTTCACTTACAAGCTGCTCCAGGCCGATATATTCCGCTTACGAAACTTAATGCATTGGTCTTGTTGTATGTTATGGTATAATCAGATTCTCATACCAAAACACAAAGTTCATTGAGTATGTGAGTCCCATAGAGGGTTCAGTGACTATCAGAGATTATGTCTGTCCATATAGGACCTTTGTGGGTCATATAAACACAATTTCTTGATAATTCACAAGTCTCTGCAGTATAATTTTGTGTCTTTCTTTGTTATGTATACCATGGAAATTACCTACAGATTTGTGTGATCCTAAATATACATGTAAACTGGTCATTCGGATCCGAGACCAGGCTTTTACTTTTGTGTTCACAATTGTTTATAATGGTTGATTGGCACCAAAAACCTTGTAACTGCAGCTTCACTGAAGCTGCAGTTACAAGTGTTGTGTTGCCAATCAACACCTCTTCTTTCATAATACCCAAACATTAGGTAATTGTGAGTCCCATGGAGGGTTCATTGATTACATCTGTCCATATAAGGTATTTTTGGGACATATAGGGTGCGTTCCATTCGGCTGTTCGGAACTGTTCTAAATGTTCTGTGCTAGTCATGCCGAATGGAATGCTCCCGGAACAGAACACGTGGGGGATTGTCTAAAACGTAGACAAAACTCTGCAGGCCGGTCTAAAAATAAACCTTGACCACCTGCTGATTGTCGTTTATTTGTCATTTATGGTGTTTAAAATGGATAATTTACTAATATTTGCTGAAATAATTTGATTTTTATTATACGGTTTGATTAGAAACGTTAATTTATTTCAATACGCGGCAGTGACCTCCCGCAGTAGACTGGTACCCTGTCCCAGATCTATTGATCATATTGAGAGACGACGGGGTACCAGTTTACTCCCGCAGTTGAAATCGAAAGGAACCATGCTAGTGACGTCACTGTTCTGCTTGCACCACCTTTTCTCCGGGAATATGCAGAACATGTTCTGAACATTGTTCTGTGCCATTCCATTGAGTACCGGACTGTTCGGCACACTCGGAACAGCCAATGGAACGCACCCACAAACACTATTTCTTCATCATTCAGAAATCTCCTGGGTGTAATTTTGGGTCATTCTCTATCCTTGTAATGTATACCAAGGTACTAGAAAATTACCTACAGATTTGTATGATTGTCACTCATGGTAGGGAATCACGTGACACAGCCAATTCAGGAGATCATCAATGTTTGTTTTGTTGTCTGCAGCAGTTGTCAATTGTCTTCATTAATTTCATAGATCATCAGGAATCTGATATCATATGACATAAAAGTTCCTCCCAGTGCATCCAGGAATTTTTTTGTGAGATTGATTCTCAGTTATGATACATTCTCAATTAGCCCTTTCCCAAACGACAAAATTTTAGAGTGATCCACCTCAAAAACTGCTACAAATGACAAAATGGATGTTATTAAAGATAGGATTTGGGTAAAATATGGCACCGAAAATATTGAGACAAAAGGAGAAACTGCTGGTTATCAGCAGTTTCTTCTTTTGTTTCAATGTTTTCAAAAGCCTTTTCTATTAGGGACGTCAAAACCAGGCCCCTGTTTCTCGAAAAAACTTAAGTACGTTCTCATGCTCAAATCTGAGCACTGTGCTCAAATTGCACGAAATTCACGTGAACTTCAATCTAATACCCTTCAACGTTGGAGAGTATCCCTTTGAAGTTGAGCATGTTCTCATGAGAATATACTTACCGTAAGTCTTTTTTCGAGAAACCGGGGCCAGGTCTTGTTTGGGAGAGGGTTAAAGTTGCATTTTGCCTCTGTGCACTCCCAACACACTAATGGTAATCAATGAAGACAGAATTCTATACCTACAAGGAAGTCTGGTGTCGGGAACGAATTATGCTGGTTATTTGTTATTCTGTCGTCTTATAACTTTTCCCAAAACAATCCCAAATTTGGAGAAACACGAACGTGGAGTCTTGCAATTTTGTCAATGATTTTCCTGTTCCAAATGGTAAGGATTTAGGATGTTCCGATTTGAAAGCTGTTTTAGATGACAAAATGTGTATAAGTAACTGAGGACTTTGTGTACATAATAGCAAACAAAAATATAGAAGGAAAAGAAGAAATGCTGATTATCAGCATCCTTTTTTTTTTCAATGTTTTATGACCCTTGCCTTACTCGAATCTATCAAAGCAAACAGAGATATAAAAAATTCACCTTTCTCCTCACTTCATTATCAAACTGGATGAAAACTTTTGTACACCTTCATTTACTTCCCCTGCCAAAAGTTCATCTCAGTTCAAAAACTGTTCTATAATGGTCTAGTATGTTCTAGAACAGTTCTGGAAGTGCCATTGAACATTCTAGAACAGATCTATAACTGTTCTAGAACTAGAATTTTTAATGCGTTCTTGAACTTTTTCGCGTGAGTTTTATCCCTTAATATATTATTCTTATGAAAGGAATAACATTTGTGTTTTGTATGTTACAGGAGCATGCTAACAACAGTGATCACATATGGATGGATACAAACGCTTCCGGAGATTTCTGCTATGCCATGGAACAGGACTGTATTGTAAGTGTCATGACAAAAAAATTGTCATATTTTATATTTTTTATATATAGATCTAGAAAGATAAGATGCAACTGAAGAAAATCTGTATACATTACATATGTGTAAACATGAAATATGCTATTTCGTTTCCACAATGTTTTCTGAAACTTTGTAATAAAGGGATGGTTAACCCATTCCCACATATTGAAGCCTTTTGGCACCCCACAAGGTGTTGGCTTGGAAAACATTGTGGAAAATGAGGAAATTGCTTGTAACAAGCAATTTCTTTATTTTCCGCAATGTTTTCTACCTGAAAAGACCAAAATATTTTAATTTTATTCAGTTGAAATTGTCGTCTACAATGTCTTCATTCGAATATTCTCGGATCTAATCGTTACTCAAGATCGGCTCGAACGTATTACAGTAGCCGGCATGGGCGGATCCTGCCCATATCACTCCGCAAGCATAACAACTGAAGCAGACCGAACATCTATTTGAATCTATGCCAAAAAAATATTTGAAACAAACAGCGTTCAAAAGTCGATTGCATCCTCATAAATGTGATGAAATTTTATCAGATGAAAAATTGATGTGATTTACTGATTATTGACAGTATATTTCACTTGAATTATAGCGTTAGCAAAAGGATTGATTTGTTTTTATGACGTCATTTACGCACGTCTACTTTCACGTTCAATATGGCGGTCACTGTATTAGGCTCTAGATCATGTTGCAAACACGTTCCAAATGGCAAAAGGTTGCAAACAGTCTCGAGGGTTGTGATTGCAATGTCTTTGAATTTGGATCAGTCTAAAATATTGCCGTCTGATATTGTATTTGATATTTGACCTTGATTTCCGAGTTACCAGAGAATTACTTGAGAATTATATCAGGTAGCCCATTGTTACAGTAGAAATGCTTCTACAGAGAGCGCTTAACCCTTTTCCCAAACAAAACCTGGATTTGACATATATTCCTATTAGAAAGTGCTTTGGAAATCATTGAGGCATTTAAAGAAAATACTGATAACCAGCATTTTCTCCTTTTGCTTCAATAGTTTCCATGCTATAATATGCGCATTTTGTAAGTCAGACATAATTACTTTGTGTTCGCATGCATCTCCTTAAAAATTTGACTTGTCTGAAATTATGCTGTTCAGGTAAGAGTTAGGGTAATGAATTAGATCCAATACTGTCAGACTATCTTTAGATCTGTCAACAAAATACTAGATTGGTTGTGTCATCAAGATTGACCTTGACTTTGGATGTTTTACTTTGGATGTTTTTGTGGAGCAGACTATTCTGTGAGTGAGACATAGTCGTCGCTATTTTGCTTTAGTGTGTTTGTGTGTGTGAGTCTGTTCAGGCTCTTTATCTTAAACCATAATATGCTGGCAACATAAAACTTCATACTCTCCTAAATACCTTTACCATTTGCAAGAACAGTAACTCCTCTGGTACCCTTACTGTTTGAGTTATTGTCCTTTAACCCTTTCCCAAACGGCGAAAAATTCGGGTGATCAAATTTGACAGCTGCTTCAAACGACAATATGGATGTTCAAAAAGAAAGGATCTGTGTACAATATAGCACAGAAAATATTTAGACAAAAGGAGAAACTGCTGGTTACCAGCAGTTTCTTCTTTTGTCTCAATATTTTCCCAAGCCATTTCTATCAGGGACGTCAAAATCAGGTCTTGTTTGGGAAAGGGTTAAGACAAGTTTAATGATACATGTCAGCTACTCTACACTTCATAGTGCCATTTTACTTTGACACAATTTTAGCTCACCTGGCTGAAGACAAGGAGCTGAATGTGAGCTATTGTGGTCACTCATGGTTCATAGGCTTTCTTTCTGTATTTCTGTCTGTCTGTGTCCATACATTCATAATATGGTGTTCACACTCTAGCTTGCACAAATATAAGCTAATATTGACGTCAAACCCAGGTCCTGTTTGGGAAAAGATTTTAAACTTTATTTCTCTTTTTCAGAAAACTGGGCCAAGAAAGAAGTGTATGGGATGCAAGATAGTTGCCCATGTAGGCTGTATACCAATTCTTGATGTAGTGAGTATTAACCCATTACCAAACAAAATTTTATGCTTGTACAAATTGAAAAAAGTTGCAGACTACATTTACTATGAAATGAAATTTTGAAAAATTTCTATATTGGTGGTAGAAAACATTGTGGAAAATGAAGAAATTGCTTGTCACAAGCAATTTCTACATTTTCCACAATGTTTTCCAAAGCTTTTACCTTATATAACATGAAAAGACACCAATATGTGGAAATCCAATTACCAGACAGTTTAACCCTTTCCCAAACGACAAAATTTTAGGGTGACCCACTTCAAAAACTGTCACAAATGACAAAATGGATGTTATAAACAATAGAATTTGTGTACAATATGGAATAGAAAATATTGAGACAAAGGGAGAGACTGCTGGTTATCAGCAGTTTCTTCTTTTGTTTCAATGTTTTCACAAGCCATTTCTATTAGGGATGTCAAAACCAGGTCTTGTTTGGGAAAGAGCTAAGTTTGGACTAACCTTAATTTGAAGGTGATATTGACAACAAAAGTATGCTTCAAAATGTTGAAAAGAACAAAAGGATAGCATGCTGGTATAAGGTAATCAGAATGTTCTTATTAACATTCAATACTATTCAAATATGCTTCTATTAGGGATGTAAAAAAGGTCTTGTGTGGGAAAAGGTGAAATGACTCTATGTATGGGTATTCAATACATTGAATTGACCCATTTCGAAACAAACATTTTTTGAAATGTTCAACTTTGAAAGATACTGCATACAACATAATTGACATTGACGAAGAAGGTATTTGTGTACAATAAAGCATAGAAAAAAAGCATAGAAAAAATAGTGAAACAATATGGAAAAAAATGCCAGGAGAAATAAAGACTGGCTATTTTTGTCAGTAGGTTTACTGGTATTAAATGAATATCTTTCATTGCAGAAAAACCTGAAATGCAAACCCACATTCCGAGAGGCTGGTGTCAGAAATTACCGAGAGGTGAGTCTAGGTGCTTCAAGAACTATAACTACATAGCTTGCAGTTCTTAAAAAAATTTCTAAAGCTTTCTCAGTCAGGGATGTCAAGAGGGTCCATGTAAAACTGTTGTATGTGAGCAGGCCTTATTGAAATTCGTAGCAAAACCCTATAGCATGCGCATGTCTCTGTTATGTATGAGCTTAAACTGTATACTGCAACTCTGAATATTTCTCTAGCGAAGTTTTACTACAACTAAATTTAGTCTTGGACTGATTAAGAGTAGCTCATAAGACGTTCTTAGTATCAAAGTATGACATCTCGCTTGTATAATTATCCCTTTGCCAAACAAGACCTGGTTTTGACGTCCCAAATAGAAAAGGTTTGGGAAAACATTGAAACAAAAGAAGAAACTGCTGTTAACCAGCAGTTTCTCCTTTTGTTTCAATATTTTCTTTGCCATATTTTACACAAATCCTATCTCTAATAACATCCATTTTGTCATTTGTGTTAGTTTTTGAAGTTGATCACCCTAAAATTGAGTCGTTTGGTAAAGGGATAAAACAAAATTTATGAAAGCTTCCTAGATTGGTTCTGCATGCATGTACACACAATTATGAAATGACTTAACCCTTTCCCAAACAACAAAATTTTAGGGTGATCCACTTTCAAAAAAGCCACAAATGACAAAATGGATGTTATTAAAGATAGGATTTGTGTAAAATATGGCATAGAAAATATTGAGACAAAAGGAGAAACTGCTGGTTATCAGCAGTTTCTTCTTTTGTTTCAATGTTTTCCCAAACCTTTTCCATCAGGGACGTCAAAACCAGGTCTTGTTTGGGAAAGGGTTAAATGGTTCTGTGGATGGTTACCATTACCCATTACCAGATGGCAATATTTTGGACTGTTCCAATGTGAAAGCTGCTACAGATGACAATTTCAAGTTGATAAAAATTTATAAGTCTTTCTATTTTGGGTTGGAAAACATTGTGGAAAATGAAGAAATTGCTTGTTACATGCAATTTCTTCATTTTCCACAATGTTTTCTTAAGCGTTTTTTTTTTTTTTTTTTTGGGGGGGGGGGGGGGGGGGGAAGGGGGCGTCAAAAAGTGTTACTGTGTGGGAATGGGTTAATTGAGCGGCCAGTTACAATATTATGGCAAATGTTAACAAAGATTACCTATACAAACAATTTGAAAAGCATTCATAATATAAATCTCAATACAATTTTGCATGTGTTGGTTTGAATCTTGCAGTCTGACTCATGCAACATTCAAACCATTACAAGCAAAATTACAGTAGTTTAGGTCTTCCATATTGTGTTGTATAAATAGGTGAATTTTGTGTACATGTGCCATGATATCATGACCGGACTAAAGTACAAATGGAGGATTGGTCTTGCCAATAATAATTGCAGGTGCCTGGTTAATCAGGGAGTGATTTCTGTCACCAACATGACAAATTGATACCCTTCTATCAGTCAGCCTGATAATTTTGTGTGACACAATTGGTGTATCAGTCTAGCTGTGAATTTGTCGATTTTGTATCCAGGACCTAGTGCAAGACCATTGTCAAACTCAGTGCACATGAAGTTATATCAACATTTAACTATTTCCTACACAGCAAATTTTGTGACAAGCCATTTCTTTATTTCTAGCAATGTTTCCTACCTGAAAAGACCAGAAAAACGTAAAATTTCATTCACCTGAAATTGTCATTTGCAACGTCTTTGAATATGGACAAGTCTAGAATTTTGTTATGGCAATCAGAAGGACCCTTTTCCGTTACTATATAAGCTTATATTTTGAATGATAAAGAGGATAGCAATAGATATCTCTACATTGTACTGTATGTGTTGTGTTAGATATTGCAATACAGTTGACACTTGTTATGTCCACATAGACTCAAATTGCTGCTTGGGTTGACAAAATCACATAGAAAATAAATTCAGTATCAAGAAATATTGTAGACAAAGGGAAAAATTGCTAGGTATAAAACATTTCTTATATTTCCACTGTACACAACCACATGTTACCATAAAAAACACACCCAACAATTTTGAAAACAAGATGTTTTTGTGAAACACTAATGCCCCCGAAAATAGTAATGCTAATTTAAGTTTTTGGAATGATGGGCAGAGGGACAGACAGATATGGGGCATAAAAAATCATTTCCTCGCAATGAAACAAAAATCAGATGTGTCTTACTTTTGATGTCTCACAGTAGATACATGTATTTGACCTGCCATTCTGACTTGTGGCCATCGAGTGTCAACTGTAGATAATGTTGTTTCTCTGCGTTGTAGCCTATGGATGCTTCGTCCAGTGATGTAAGTAGACTCAACCAAGTCTGCTGTATGTACTGTAGCCCGTATGTCTTCCCTTTACCAAACAACACTGGGTCCCTATAACAAGGGCTTGGGAAAATATTGAGACAAAAGAAGAAAATGCTGATGATCAGCATTTTCTCATTTTGTCTCAATATTTTCTGTTCTAAAATATAAACAATTCCTATATTCATCAACACCTATTTTGTTGTCTTCCGCAGCTTTCAAATTGGACAGCCCTAAAATTGTGTTGTTGTGTTGTTTGGGAAAGGAATGACCTGCACATGAGGTGCCAGGTGAGCCATTGTGATCAGTCTCTGTCCAGATGATTATATGGCCACAATTCATGACAATCATCTCCCAAAATGGAATCCCAATCTTCATCAGTCTCTGCAAAATGATTTAGGATGAAAACTTGTCAAAGTAATTAGAACAATGGGACTGGTTATTATGCTCCCCGAAAAAATTTCGGGGGAGCATATAGTCGCCACGCTGTCCGTCCGTCCGTCCGTGTGTCCGTCCGTCCGTCCGTCCGTCCGTCCACAGCCATATCTCAGCAACCCTTGGACCAAATTCAATGAAACTTCGCATGTGAACTCCCTGGGTCAATACCTAGGGACTTTTTTCTCCGTTTATAAATTTAAGGCTGCGTCATGGAAAAAGGGGCCTTAGTGTAAAAATTAGTTTTTCTCTTATTTCTCTTCATCTAATAGGCAGAATTTAATGAAATTTTGTGCTCATGTAATAAATAGGATGTTCTAGACCATATTCTATAAATAATGTGTGTACAAAAAAGCTGTCATGGGAAAAGGGGGCTTAATGTATGATAGTTTTTATTTTGTGACAAACACTTATTCGGGGAGCATAATCCGTCTGTGACGGCTCTTGTAATGCAACAGAAAGGATTTATTGATAAAATTTTGGAAACAAATACTCCATATAAAGTTATTGACAAATGCTTATGAAACATTGTAGGGATGATCCTGAAATGAAAAGTTAATTAGTTAAGTTGTTTACAGAATTTGATTATATCAAAGTTCCTGGCTGCCACCACTCCAGGAAAGCAAAATTAACCGAAATCTTCATACCTTTTTTCGACCTCAGGTGAGCTACCCAGGACCATCATGGCCCTCTTATTTACATTCACTGACAATCTGCAGCTATAGGAGGCACTGCTCTGAAAACTGGGGTTAATGCATCTTACAGTATCCTTGTTAATTACTTTCTTACTTAACCCTTTCCCAAACAGCAAATTTTTAACTTGTCCAATTTGAATGGAGTTGCAGAAGACAAAATTTATGCTTATGAAGATAGGATTTTTGTATAATGAAGACCCAGAAAATATTGAGGCAAAAGGAGAAACTGCTGGTTATCAGCAGTTTCTTCTTTTGTCTTAATATTTTCCCAAGCCATAGCTACTAGGGACGTCAAAACCCAGTCTTGTTTGGGAAAGGGTTAAGCAATGGTAGGTTTTGAAGACACTACAGTATGTTGGTTCTGAAAACCGTGCTTAGCGTTTAAGGTATTTTTATAAAATTAATTTCTGTTTACAAGTGATAAATTGAAACAAAGTTGGAGTTTTGCCTTAAATTTTGAATACTTCTTCTTTGATTTCTTTATATCTTAAACAACAAAACTGTACATTTGTACATCCATTTTGCATTGTCCATATATTCATGGACATTACTTTTTAGTGCAAGATGCATTGAACCCTGTTTTCAGACTGTAAGGCATATTATGTTTTTCCGTCACTCACACCAACACCATGCCTTATTGAATTTGAATATCTTAACCTTGTGTGATTTGATTGTGTGAAGTATCAATACTAACTTGTATTGCTAACCAATTGCAAAAATATCCATGACACAAACATTGAAATTGTTACTTTCAAGATGAGATGGGATTACTTGTTGGATTCTCATAATATTTTGAGATTTTTTTTGTGTAAATATGCATTCTATATATATACTCATCAAAAAAAGTTAAGGACCACATATTTGAAATAAAATATTCTACGATTCTTTTTATAAAATTATACATGAATTACTGCATAACGGATGGCAATCTTACCTCCATAACAAATCATCGAGAAATTGTAAAAATTGCTGAAACTAAAATTGTAAGAGAACTTGGCAGTGCACTACCCCTCGAAATGCTTGATTTTACATTTAGTGGGTGGGGTAGCATTTTATAGAAAAGGTCCTTGTTTCTCAAGATTTCCCTCTGAAAATTCAGGTACATAACCTGCGTGGTCATCTTATGCATCCATCACTTCAAATGAATGTGAACAGACGCTTGAAATCAACTTCCTGTTCCGGCATGAAGGGATCTAGACAATGCATCTATCGGGACCCGTTTGAAAGATTTCGATATGTCTGTATGAACATTATGGGAAGGAATTCTTCTGTGATGACAGTCCCACACAAATTAAACGAGTTTTATGTAAAGAAAGTTTGCTAACATTTCAATAATATGCGTTTTTCCTACTTGACAACATAGTTAGACGTGTGAAGACGAGCGTTATCGTCCATCAAATTACACTTGAGACCAACATTACAAGCTGTTTATGTTCAAAGAACAAAAAGCACATCTCAGCTCATAAATTATGCACATGGGGGCTTCCGGTGAGCCCTACTTCAGCCGCACAGACCGGACAATTTTGCATTGACTTTCAACGTTTATAATGCAAACTTTCGCCTTGCAGATTTGAGGTCTATTTTGGGATGCGACCGGTGCAAATTGTGGCAGAATACCCAAATCGGAAAAGTCGAATTGTTTCCCCAGAAAAATCGGTGTTTTAAAGATTTTTATGGTGTAAAAGGCGATAGGTGAAATGGGCCATTTGTGCTTGAGTGGGGTGGGTATGCTAAGATGGTTCTACGGAACTTGGTATCCATCCTAACAGATCACTGTCCGGTGATTGATATAGAGATGATGTTCTTGTCAGATAATCTTATCTATTCGCTGGTGCTATTGTTCCTAAATTCATTTTATGGGACGATAACGACCGTCAACACATGGTTAGAATTGCAACTGAGTTTTTAAGAGAGATAAAAATGTAACTTATGCAATAGACAGTACACTCTCCTCACGTGAATCCTGTTGAAAATGAGTGGGACCATCATTACAGAAAAGGATCTCTACTCATAATGTTCCGTAAGTGATGCTGGAAGCTCTCAAACGGGCGATGGTAGACATAATGTAAATCCCTCATACAGGGTACCAGAAGTTAGTTTACAACTTCTACTTTTCTTGCATTGAGTTAATAGAGGTTCAAGATAGTCAAAACTGGCCATAGGTGTGATTTTTCAAAAGAAAATAATCCTGAGGAAAGGGGCTTTTTCAGAAAGTTGCCATTCTACCCTTTGCATGCAAAAACAAGCATTTTAAAGGGTAGTGTTATGCCATTTCTCCTCACAGTTTTAAATTCGGTTAATTTTTCAATCAACTGATTAACTGATTATGAAGAAAGGGTACTAGTTTTCATGCAACAAATCATAAATAGATTCATATAAGGAATCACAAAATATCGCACTTTGAATGTGTGGTCCTTAACTTTTTTTGAGGAGTATAATTATTGTTGTATTTGGCCAAAAATATTAGGATGTGTTGAAGTCATCTCCCTTTAAAATGGACCAATGATTGTCTTGCACCAATTCATACTTATGACAAAGGCTTCTTAAGTTTATAAAAAACTGGCTGTTGATTATCAGTGATAGTGATAAAAATACAATATTCAGTGTTGTAATTGCGGATATAAAATCAAAGTTGGCAATTTCCTTTCATTTTCCTGCCTTTCCTGTTTCGCTATTGTTACAATTCAAAGCATTGAAAATAGCCTTTTCAAATTCAGCAATATAAAATGATGTTTGATTGATTTCATGCTGAGTTGATTTGAATAGTTAAATGACAATATGACTTTATATGATATAATGAGTTACAACCCTTTATCATACCGGTCCAGAATCTTTCCTGCTTTAATTTAATATGCTGCACAGACCTTTAAAATCCTGCCCTGATATATCCATTGTTATCTTCATGAACACTTTTTTTATCCCCCGCCGAAAAAAATTTTCAGGGGGGGATATTGTTTTTGCCATGTCCGTCCTTCCGTCCGTCCATCCGTCAGTCCGTCCGTCCGTCCGACATTCGTTTCCGCGCTATTTCTTGGAAACTATAGACCGGATTTCGATGAAACTTGGCACACAGCTTCACTACAAAGAGGACATGCGCATATCGTCGGGGTTACCCGGTTCGACCATTGAATTCAGAGTTACTGCCCCTGACTGTTTAAGCCATATACATACAGAGTGATATTCGTTTCCGCGCTATTTCTTGAAAACTGTAGACCGGATTTCGATGAAACTTGGCACACAGCTTCACTACAAAGTGGACATAAGCATATCGTCGGGGTTACCCGGTTCGACCGCCGAATTTAGAGTTACTGCCCCTGACTGTTTTAGCCATATACATACAGTGATATTCGTTTCCGCGCTATTTCTTGGAAACTATAGACCGGATTTCGATGAAACTTGGCACACAGCTTTACTACAATGAGGACGTGTGCATATCGTCGGGGTTACCCGGTTTGACCACCGAATTCAGAGTTACTGCCCCTGACTGTTTTAGCCATATACATACAGTGATATTCGTTTCCGCGCTATTTCTTGAAAACTATAGACCGGATTTCGATGAAACTTGGCACACAGCTTTACTACAATGAAGACATGGGCATATCGTCGGGGTTACCCGGTTCGACCGCCGAATTCAGAGTTACTGCCCCTGACTGTTTAAGCCATATACATACAGTGATATTCGTTTCCGCACTATTTCTTGAAAACTGTAGACCGGATTTCGATGAAACATGGCACACAGCTTCACTACAAAGTGGACATGCGCATAGCGTCGAGGTTACCCGGTTCCACCGCCGAATTTAGAGTTACTGCCCCTGACTGTTTTAGCCATATACATACAGAGTGATATTCGTTTCCGCGCTATTTCTTGGAAACTATAGACCGGATTTCGATGAAACTTGGCACACAGCTTTACTACAATGAGGACATGCGCATATCGTTGGGGTTACCCGGTTTGACCGCCGAATTCAGAGTTACTGCCCCTGACTGTTTTAGCCATATACATACAGTGATATTCGTTTCCGCGCTATTTCTTGAAAACTATAGACCGGATTTCGATGAAACTTGGCACACAGCTTTACTACAATGAAGACATGCGCATATCGTCGGGGTTACCCGGTTCGACCGCCGAATTCAGAGTTACGGCCCCTGACTCTTTAAGCCATATACATACAGTGATATTCGTTTCCGCGCTATTTCTTGAAAACTATAGACCGGATTTCGATGAAACTTGGCACACAGCTTCACTACAAAGTGGACATGTGCATATCGTCGGGGTTACCCGGTTCCACGGCCGAATTTAGAGTTACTGCCCCTGACTGTTTTAGCCATATACATACAGAGTGATATTCGTTTCCGCGCTATTTCTTGAAAACTATAAACCGGATTTCAATGAAACTTGGCACACAGCTTTACTACAATGAGGACATGCGCATATTGTCGGGGTTACCCGGTTCCACCGCCGAATTTAGAGTTACTGCCCCTGACTGTTTAAGCCATATACATACAGTGATATTCGTTTCCGCGCTATTTCTTGAAAACTATACACCGGATTTCAATGAAACTTGGCACACAGCTTTACTACAATGAGGACATGCGCATATTGTCGGGGTTACAGAGTTATATTCGTTTCCGCGCTACTTTATTGACAATGAAAATATGTTCGGCGGGGGATATCAATTCAACGAATTTGCTTGTTTGCATTTTGATCATAAATCTTTAAGCTGTTTCCCAAATATTGACTTAATTTGAGGACCATACACAATTGATAAAGCTTGTAAAAAATGCTGATAAGCAGCATTGCTAAAAATCTAACCGCTCACCAGAGGCGCGTTCTTTAGAGCGAGATTTTTTAAGATTTCTTAAGATGTTTTTGATACAGCGTCTTTGAGACCGCGATTATAAGCGAGGTGTTCCGAATGTTCCATACTCATGATGATGTCATTTTTGTGAAGTGTGGAGCATTCGGAACTCCGCGGTTTATGAATCATGGAGCATTCAGAACGACTCGGTCAATTCTCTCCCATATAGATTCAACAGAATTTACCAAGAAATTTCGAAAGAAGTATAGAACAATGGCGGCTCGCAGTGATCATCTCAAAAATCTTGCTCAAAAGAGCGCTTTATCCTAAAACATCTTAAGAAATCTCAAGATATCTCAAAAAATCTTGCTGTAAAGAACGAGGCTCAGGGTTCATATTCGGAGGGAGGTACATGTCACAACTGCACAAATTTTTTGTATCAAGGTCATAGTCATTTATCAAGGTCATGCTATAATAATAGCCCTTTTGTTTCACAAATACATATTTCTAATCTTTATCATCTATTTAAAGACAGAACCGTCTAAATGATGAAAATAAGATGTGTGCTATTCTATAAATTTTCAGGGCAAAAAGGTAAACCTAAATCCTCTCTTGACTTTAGAATTATTTTCTACTCCTTGTAGGACTAATTTCAATGTCTCTTACCTTTAACTGATTAACATACGGTCTTGAGCTCTTTGCGAATCAAATAGACTTTCTTACTGATTTTATTATGCTCCCCGAAGGGAGAGCATATAGTCGCCGCTTTGTCTGTCCGTCCGTCCGTCCGTCCTGTCCGTCCGTCATTCCGTCCGTCCGTCCGTCCGTCCGTCCGTCCGAAGCGATTTCTCCATAACCCTTGGGCCAAATCAAATGAAACTTACCATGTGAACTCCCTATGACAAAATGCCGATGTACTTTTCCCGGTTTTTAGCTCCACTGGCCTTCAGGCCAGCGGGCTATTGTCATGGCGCTGTGTCCGTCGTGCGTGCGTCCGTCCGTCCGTCCGGTCGTCAACTTTTTCTTTAAAAATCTTCTCCTCAGAAACTACCAGATGGATTTCAATCAAACTTCACAGGAATGATCCCTAGGTGGTCCTCTATCAGATTCCTAAAATTAATTCTGATTGAACCAGAAAGTCTGGAGTTATCTGCCCTTGAATTAAAAAATGGCTGTTATGAACTTGTTTTCACTCTAGCCACTACAAATATTTATCAATCAAGACAAAACTTGGTCAGAATGTTGGTGCTGATAAGATCTTGCCTGAGTGCAATTTTCAGCTTGATCTGAATATTATGTCTTGAGTTATGTGCCCTTGAAATTGGTAAAATTACAATTTTTGATCTTATTTTTACTCAAACAACCATATATATCCACCAATCAACAGGAAACTTTCATGTAATCTTACTGGCCATGAGATCTTGCATGTGTGTAATTTTCAGCTTCATTCAGCTTAAATCATGATTTTTCTGCCATTGAATTTGACAAAATTGCTGTTTTCGACTTTGATTTTACACTCTTTTCATCCACAAATATTGAACAATCAGGTCGAAATTTTAACAAGATGCAGGTGAAGTAAAGATCTTACTTTCGTGTGATTCTTAGCTAGATAGGACTGTAAATTCCTAAGTTATATGCCTTTCAATTTGACAAATTTGCTAATTGTGACTTTTTTCCACTCTAACAGCCAATCTCACTCTAATAAAGACAAAGCTTGGTAACCAATTGATCGTATATGAATGTATTTTCAGCTTTCTAGTTACTTTGTAATTGTTTAAAGAGCAACAAGACTTAGTATTGAAAAATCTAGTCAAAACTTGGACTTGATATTACAAGAAATTCAGTTTTCATCAGCCATTTTGGAATATGGTATTTCCCAAATCTATTTTAGCTCAAAATCTATTTTTAGAAATATGAAATATTTTGGAGTAATCAATGGTCTGTTAATCTAGATCTGTTTGGAAGATGGAAAATTTTAATTGCTAGTATCATCCTAAGCTGGAATGTTCTACCATTTCCCTTTTACCCTTTCTCAAATGGCAAACATATAGTTTTACTTTCTTTGCTTCAAGAACCAAACATTTTGAACGATCTAGTTTTGTAACTTTCTTTTTCTTTATGAAACACAAGCATTGAACAATCTAATCAAAACTTGGATTAAATATTACATGAAATTCAGGCCTGTGGAGCGACTCAAGACCTTCAGGTCTTCTAGTTGGATTTGAGGCCTCGTCATGGGAAAAGGGGACTTAAGGTTAAATACAGTTTTTCTCTAATTTCTCCTAGTCTAATGGTCAGAATTTGATGAAATTTCATATTTGAGTAGCAAATCAGATGCCCTTGACAATAAACTATTTAAAATTTGCGTATACAAAATATGTCATGCAAAAAGGGGGCTTAACATTTGTTAGCTTTATATTAGCTCTGCATGGCATATATTTATTGTGACAACGCCTTATTCGGGGAGCATTGTCCGTCTCTGACGGCTCTTGTTTAGTGTAGCAGTAAAGGAATATAGTTATTTATTACAATTGTTTCATGGATAGAATTAATTGTATTTCATTCAAATACTCACATAATTATATAGTCTTAGTTTTAAAACCTTTTCTAGAACACTAGCAGTTTCCAAGCTAGATATTTAAAACAAAATACCTGTAGTAGATATGGCAAAATACACTCACTTTATCAAATACATGTAAGGGTACCCTGAATATTTTGAATAACGTATTATTATTGTAAGTAATGTTATATGCACCTACAAAGATTTGCAATTCTCCCAAAAGTTGAATTGTCAGTAGGACATGCATGGGTCTTCATGTCCTTCTTGTTTACATTTCTTTATCAAGCCAGACACATTCCAATGAATTGTTTGTTGTCAAGAAATCATTTTCAAGGCTCTGTAAGATTGATGGGATTCATAAAGCTTAAGTAATAAATATCCAGGACTTATGATGGATGTTGGTGACAAACGAGCAATAAGTTCCAAACATAATCATATTTGATGCTATAAAACTTGACAGATTCTCTCAAGGTTTTCCTGGCCATTCAGAAACAAGATGTTTGATGGTGAAAATTAATCACCTTTCTAGATCTGTCTTTGTATTTAACTTGTTGACCCAAAGATAGATTTTTCATAAATCATGAAGAGGATCTCTTAAAAACTGTTGTGTACTTCATCCTTCATTATGATTTAAGAAAACTGTTTAGTTAAAATCTAAAAATGAAAGGAAAATTTCACATGCATTGCATTTCATAGACCTCTGTTCATTTTCACCAATGAATTGTCAAGAAATTATTTTCAAGGCTCTGTTAATTATAGATGGGATTCATAAGTAATAAAAATCCAGGACTTATGATGGATGTGTGTGACAAATGAGCAATAAGTTCCAAACATAATCATATTTGATGCTGTAAAATTTCTCTCAAGGTTTTGGTGATTCGGAACCAAGAGGTCCCTTGGTGTCGATTATATCTCTTTCTTTACTTGCAATGAATTCGAAGATTTGAAAACACTTTATGTATTCAGAAAAAACACTGTAGCTCACAAAATATTGAAGCAGTAGGGGAAATCACTAAAAATTGTAATTTGAAATTTTGGTCACTTGTCAATGGAATCCCTCAAAGTTGCTGCAGGTTATGACAACAGTGTGGTAGTCAGACTGAACAATATGCTTAGACTTGTCAAGAGCCAAGTTGTTCTCAAATATCAAAGGAAATCTTTTTCCGTATTGCAGCTAATTTTCAAGAACCAATAACATATTTTGTTGAATATCCAGAACTTCAATTCTTAGCCTTGTAGACTTTAGGTAGATATGATAAGGAAGAAGGTATCAACAACAGGACAAAATTAGAAAGAAGTTAATTTGCTTGACTGGGGAGGTCTAAAATAATCCCTGAGTAATGAGCTTGATTCTGGGTTAGAACAACAATCATAAATCAATCATAAATTTGATCAGGAAATTATAGAGGTGTCATACAAAATTTGTGTTAGGAGGATAGATCAAATGTTAATGGCAGAGTCCTCCGATGTAAGTGGCCTGCCTACACCTTCAGTAAATCAGAGTACCAGTGTAGCATAGCATCTTTTAAATATCAGCCGAAAAAAGTCATTGAAAACCAACCAAAAATGGGATGAGGCCTACATTTATGTGTGCATGGTTCTGAAACTCACTCCAGATTTCCTGTAGAACCAACCAAAAATGGGATGAGGCCTACGTTTATGTGTGCATGGTTCTGAAACTCACTCCAGATTTCCTGTAGAACCAACCAAAAATGGGATGAGGCCTACGTTTATGTGTGCATGGTTCTGAAACTCACTCCAGATTTCCTGTAGAACCAACCAAAAATGGGATGAGGCCTACGTTTATGTGTGCATGGTTCTGAAACTCACTCCAGATTTCCTGTAGAACCAACCAAAAATGGGATGAGGCCTACGTTTATGTGTGCATGGTTCTGAAACTCACTCCAGATTTCCTGTAGAACCAACCAAAAATGCGATGAGGCCTACGTTTATGTGTGCATGGTTCTGAAACTCACTCCAGATTTCCTGTAGAACCAACCAAGAATGGGATGAGGCCTACGTTTATGTGTGCATGGTTCTGAAACTCACTCCAGATTTCCTGTAGAACCAACCAAGAATGGGATGAGGTCTACGTTTATGTGTGCATGGTTCTGAAACTCACTCCAGATTTCCTGTAGAACCAACCAAAAATGGGATGAGGCCTACGTTTATATGTGTGCATGGTTCTGAAACTCACTCCAGATTTCCTGTAGAACCAACCAAAAATGTGATGAGGCCTACGTTTATGTGTGCATGGTTCTGAAACTCACTCCAGATTTCCTGTAGAACCAACCAAAAATGGGATGAGGCCTACGTTTATGTGTGCATGGTTCTGAAACTCACTCCAGATTTCCTGTAGAACCAACCAAAAATGGGATGAGGCCTACGTTTATGTGTGCATGGTTCTGAAACTCACTCCAGATTTCCTGTAGAACCAACCAAAAATGGGATGAGGCCTACATTTATGAGTGTATGGTTCTGAAACTCACTCCAGATTTCCTGTAGAACCAACCAAAAATGGGATGAGGCCTACATTAATGTGTGCATGGTTCTGAAATTCACTCCAGATTTCCTGTAGAACCAACCAAAAATGGGATGAGGCCTACATTAATGTGTGTATGGTTCTGAAACTCGCTCCAGATTTCCTGTAGAACCAACCAAAAATGGGATGAGGCCTACATTTATGTGTGCATGGTTCTGAAACTCACTCCAGATTTCCTGTAGAACCAACCAAAAATGGGATGAGGCCTACATTTATGTGTGTATGGTTCTGAAACTCACTCCAGATTTCCTGTAGAACCAACCAAAAATGGAATAAGGCCTACATTTATGTGTGTATGGTTCTGAAACTCACTCCAGATTTCCTGTAGAACCAACCAAAAATGGGATGAGGCCTACGTTTATGTGTGCATGGTTCTGAAACTCACTCCAGATTTCCTGTAGAACCAACCAAAAATGGGATGAGGCCTACATTAATGTGTGCATGGTTCTGAAATTCACTCCAGATTTCCTGTAGAACCAACCAAAAATGGGATGAGGCCTACATTTATGTGTGCATGGTGCTGAAACTCCAGATTTCCTGTAGAACCAACCAAAAATGGGATGAGGCCTACGTTTATGTGTGCATGGTTCTGAAACTCACTCCAGATTTCCTGTAGAACCAACCAAAAATGGGATGAGGCCTACGTTTATGTGTGCATGGTTCTGAAACTCACTCCAGATTTCCTGTAGAACCAACCAAAAATGGGATGAGGCCTACGTTTATGTGTGCATGGTTCTGAAACTCACTCCAGATTTCCTGTAGAACCAACCAAAAATGGGATGAGGCCTACATTTATGAGTGTATGGTTCTGAAACTCACTCCAGATTTCCTGTAGAACCAACCAAAAATGGGATGAGGCCTACATTAATGTGTGCATGGTTCTGAAATTCACTCCAGATTTCCTGTAGAACCAACCAAAAATGGGATGAGGCCTACGTTTATATGTGTGCATGGTTCTGAAACTCACTCCAGATTTCCTGTAGAACCAACCAAAAATGTGATGAGGCCTACGTTTATGTGTGCATGGTTCTGAAACTCACTCCAGATTTCCTGTAGAACCAACCAAAAATGGGATGAGGCCTACGTTTATGTGTGCATGGTTCTGAAACTCACTCCAGATTTCCTGTAGAACCAACCAAAAATGGGATGAGGCCTACGTTTATGTGTGCATGGTTCTGAAACTCACTCCAGATTTCCTGTAGAACCAACCAAAAATGGGATGAGGCCTACATTTATGAGTGTATGGTTCTGAAACTCACTCCAGATTTCCTGTAGAACCAACCAAAAATGGGATGAGGCCTACATTAATGTGTGCATGGTTCTGAAATTCACTCCAGATTTCCTGTAGAACCAACCAAAAATGGGATGAGGCCTACATTAATGTGTGTATGGTTCTGAAACTCGCTCCAGATTTCCTGTAGAACCAACCAAAAATGGGATGAGGCCTACATTTATGTGTGTATGGTTCTGAAACTCACTCCAGATTTCCTGTAGAACCAACCAAAAATGGGATGAGGCCTACATTTATGTGTGTATGGTTCTGAAACTCACTCCAGATTTCCTGTAGAACCAACCAAAAATGGGATGAGGCCTACGTTTATGTGTGCATGGTTCTGAAACTCACTCCAGATTTCCTGTAGAACCAACCAAAAATGGGATGAGGCCTACATTAATGTGTGCATGGTTCTGAAATTCACTCCAGATTTCCTGTAGAACCAACCAAAAATGGGATGAGGCCTACATTTATGTGTGCATGGTTCTGAAACTCCAGATTTCCTGTAGAACCAACCAAAAATGGGATGAGGCCTACATTTATGTGTGCATGGTTCTGAAACTCAAGATTTCCTGTAGAACCAACCAAAAATGGGATGAGGCCTACATTAATGTGTGTATGGTTCTGAAACTCACTCCAGATTTCCTGTAGAACCAACCAAAAATGGGATGAGGCCTACATTTATGTGTGTATGGTTCTGAAACTCACTCCAGATTTCCTGTAGAATGAAAACAATTCTATGTTGTCTATAATAGTGACAGTCTCATTATTAGAAGGAGGTCAATTTGTTAGATGGCAAGGTCAAAAATAATCCATGCTTGATGGTGGGTTAGAAAAACAATCATGAATCAATCATAATTTGATAGGGAAATTAAGGAATTATTATAGAAGAAGAGAAAATCTGTCAGGTGTCAAGAAAATGACAACATCATTATCAGATAGAGGTCAATTTGTTTGACTGGAAGGAGAGGTTATGAGTAATAAATTCGATGCAGGGTTAGAAAATGGTCATGATACTAATGAGCCAGGATCTGGAAAAATGTCCCTTATGGCATTTTCAAAAATCGAGTTTGAAGATCAGCCTGTTGTCAAATGCAGTCCAATATGCATCCATGATGCTCTCCGTAAGTTACTACAGGTCACGAAGAAGCTATTGGAGAACAATATGGATCCTGATCAGACTGTGTGTATGCACAGGCTGATCTGGATCTATTTTGGGCTCAAAAGCCTTAAGGGACGTTTTTCCAGATCCTGGCTCAAATCTAACTGATCTAGTATATTATACATGTATAGCAATATCATATACAATGGCCAATTTAATATAAGATGAAGTCTACCCTATTGAATGGTTCTGAAACTAATAGCGAGATAATTATGATGTACCCCGGGTAGCTTGAAAGAGAATCTTGCTTTAACCCTTTCCCAAACGGCAAAATTTAAGACTGATCCAAATCGAAAGCTGCTGAAGGTGACAAAATGAACACCAATAAAGACGAAATTTGTGGACAATTTAGCCCAGAAAATATTGAGGCAAAAGGAGAAAGTGCTGATTATCAGCACTTTCTTCTTTTGCCTCAATGTTTTCCCAAGCCTATTCTCTTATGGACGTCGGGCCGCGGCCTTAGCGCAGTTGGTAGCGCATCTGACCCTCATACGAGAGGTCCCGGGTTCGATACCCGGCTGTGGCGAATACCCTTTCTGACAAAATTGTCACCCACCAATGGGTTTGAAATCGCTAACCTAAGTGGGCGAGCAGCTGGAGGCTCGGTAAGGGTGTTGTGGTAGTACTGGTTTGAGAAACAACAGGAATCCATGGGTAGGTGCTCCAGCCGCCGCGATATGACCCTGGTAGTTGAAAACGGCGCAAAACCCCAATAAACTAAACTCTTAGGGACGTCAAAACCAGGTCTTGTTTGGGAAAGCGTAAAGTTTCAAGGATCTTGATTATTCTCAGGAAGCCGTAAACTTGTGTGACTATATGTTGAGCCCTGAGCTTATGCCGGGGTAAGGAATAGGAAAGCTGTCATAGATCAAACATTTGATTGGGAAATCATGGCTTTGTAAAATGCCATGGTTATTTTGAAGGGGTATTTGTTAACTTGATTCCAGTTTTAATTCTGTAACTTGCTGAAATCAAAGGCATCTTTCCTTTATCAAAAATCACATTTTGGGGGCAATTTTGTTTGACAAATTCTTGCAATGCCTTTGTGAAATACAGTTTTATTTCAATAAAAGTATTCATCTAGTATAAACTATAAACAAATGCCCCCACATTTAGCGCGAGCACGGGTGTTATTATTTCCCATGAAGCAGGATTCAGAAAGAATTAAATAAAACTTCTATCTTTTGTTTCAATTGATGTAAAATAATAAAGTTTAAACATTTTAAATCTTACTAAGAGGTAACCATTCGATAGTAGAATTTGAATCAGTCTTTGTATGCCAGTATAAAGTTTTGATTTCGGATGAAGGCCTTCTTAGGCAAGACTTGCAGTTTTGTCTGTGGATGAGAGATTAAGGTAGATTATAGTATTTGGAATCGCAGACGTTAATGTTATTACCTACCAAATATAGAAAGATACAGCTCAAAATCTCAATCTTCCGTGGAGAAAATTGTTTTCTCAGAAAAATTACTCTTTCTACGAAATTTTTTTACTCTTTCATAAACGACAAAACTTTGCACTTTGATGGGGTTTGTGTACTATGTAGCAATTGGTAAATATTGAGGCAAAAAAAAAATCAGCATTTCCTTTTTATGCCTTAATATGTGTCAAAAGGCGTAGCTGTTTGTTATATTCGGAATGGGTAAGCCAGCATAAAAAGGCGATGGAAGTCTTATTTACATGATCCAATTAAGACTTAATGATAAATACTTTAACCCTTTCCCAAATAAGACCCGGTTTTGATGTCCCAAATAAACATTGAGCTTGGGAAAACATTGATGCTCAGCATTCTCACCTTTTGCATCAATATTTTCTGTTTTGTGTAAAATGATTCTAGATTTTTTCACACAAATTGTCATCACCAGTAACTCCATCTTCGCTAGCCAAGGTTGAACTCACCTACGTTTGTATTCACCCTTGGCGGATTTAGTCCGATTTTCTTGAAATCGCGAAGCGCCGCCTAGCGGTTGTTCTGCTGGTTGTTTACGTCCATTATTGATGACGTCATTAACGCGCGTTGTCTTTCGCGTCGTACGTCGTGCAGATTATGTAAAAGTTAGCTGTTTTTTCGGTCGAATTGTCGAAAGTATAATAATTCGTCGATTAAAGTTAGAGAATTCCTGTCTATTGCAGTGAAATTCGTAGGAAAAATTGCCCATCTTCGTGTTTTAGAGTTGCAAATGCAATGCTTTTTCCCGCCCGTTGTCATGATTTGGTTACTCATAACAAATGTATCAGTCGACAATCTGATTGGTTCCAGCGAGACTTCGCTGAAACCAATGAAAACGCTTTCCAGGAGACCAAGTAAATCGGACTAAATCCGCCAAGGGTGAATACAGAAACGACGTTACGTCGTAGATGTCACCCTTGGCTTGCGAAGATGCAGTAACTCCAATTTTGAAAGTTCCAATATTTTGACATTAAGGGGAAGGATTAATTCAATTTAAATTCTTTAAGATGATCCAAACTTCCATAAACTCACTAGTCTGTGACGTAACAGTTTTAACATGAGGAAGAAAATTAGATTTCCATGGTAAATGTAAAGTTAATTAGCCAATCCCGGTGACAAATTAACAGTATGTTGAATTCACAGATGATGACAATATAAGCTGGATTTGGCTCCAAAACATCAAATATTACAACTATTGTAGCCTCATGTGGCATGAGAATTTCTGTATAGGTGTGAGAATGTGAGGATCGTGTTAATGATGTAAAACTAAGATAAACCATAACCAGACTGCACAATTTTAGACTTGTCCAAATTCATAGATATTGCAGAGGACAATTTCAAGTGAATGAAATTTCACAGTGTTTGGTCTTTTCTTGGTAGACAACATTGTGGTAATTGAGGAAATTACTTGTCACAAGCAATTCCTTCATTTCCACAATGTTTTCCTAAGTCATTATAATGTTCAGAGGCGTCATAAAGTGTCAATATGCAGTAATGGATTAAATGCAATTATTTTGTCATTATACTTCTTTCTCAAATAGTTCCTGGTTTTGAAATTTCTAGAAAAGGAGGCTTCGGAAAGCATTGAAGCAAAAGAAGGAAAATGCTGATATATATTGTAAAGTATCCTTAAACTTCTTTATCATAAATTTTTGTCATCTGCAGTAGCTATATCAAATGGAAACAGGCACTTACAGTTCAGTTTTTTTCCATCGTGGAATGGGATGATAATGGTCCTTTTTTATACGCCCGAAGGGTCGTATTATGTTATGGCCCCGGTCGTCCGTCCGTCCATCCGTCCGTTAGCAATTTCTTGTGTACGCAACTCTTCCTACAGTTTTGATCGGAATTTGATCAAACTTGCCACAATGATTCTCCATGGTGTCTAGATGTGCACGCCGCTTACTGAATTCAGATAACTCTTTTCGTTCTTGAATTATCTGCCCTTGAATTGAAAAAAAAATGGCCAATTTTACTGACAAGCCCCTCTCAGGCGTATATGCGCTGCTATGCGAGCTCTTGTTCAGATTTTTTTTTTATCAATGAAAACAAGAGCATAATATGCCTGCATGATTTTCTAGTAATCTATGGAATGAAAAAGCATCAATGACATGAGTTTTATTAGACAAAGAAATGATATTATGGATTTTAAGGCAGTGTTACTGGGTTTAAATGAAAAACTCAATCCCCCCATTGATTCCATATTTGGAAACAAATGACATTATGGACAAGCTGGGAGATTATTTGTCTGAAAATAGAAAATTTGTTGAAGATGATCCGATAATCTGATCATGTAATAGCGGTATCAGTCATCATTTGTCATTGATCACGATTTATTGTTCTAGCTTATGTTTCTAGTTTAATCCATTACCAAAGGGAAAAAAATAATACTGGTCTAAATTCAAAGATGATGCAGATGACAATTCTAAGTGAAAGAACTTTCAATTTTTTTGGTCCTTCATGGTAGATTACAATGTAAGAAATGCAGAAATTGTTTGTCACAAGCAATTACTTCATTTCCCATAATATTTTCCAAAGCCTTTAGTTTTCATGTACACATCTTGTTTCCAAGCTATTTCTTTTCGTTGTGTCAAAAGCGCCATTTTATTCAAGGCCTTTCTGTACTGTAAAGTTCCAGTAAACAGTATATTATGATTGTGATATATCTAATGTATTATCTATATGTCTCATAGGAGCTCTGAAATCCACTAAAAGCCCAAGCAAAGTGCAATTAAAGTAAGAATGAATGGGATAGATATTCATGGTGTATAATCATGTGACTCAGAATTTCCGATAATCTTCAATATCTTTTTTAATACTTGACCAATTTGAATTCGGTTTGAAGCAGAGAAGGTGTGAAAATGCCAGGAATAAGCTGGACGTGTTAGATTGTTGAAATATCTACTGATAAAAAAGTTTTTGAAGATAAACCAAAATTTTGGTTTATCTTCAATACTTTTTTTATCAGTTGATATTCAAAAATCAACCATGTCCATCTAATGCGTGATGTCTGTGCACATGCATTCTCTGCTTCAAACTGAATTCAAATTGGTCCAGTATTTACAAAATTATTGAAGATTTTCTGAAAATATTGTATCACATGATTATCCACCGTGGATATTGTAACATTTGTTCCTCTCCCAAACAATACAATTCTAGTCAGTGAGTGATCCAATTTAACCCTTCCCCAACGACAAAATTTTAGGGCGATCCAATTCAAAAATTTGCCACAAATGACAAAATGGATGTTATTAAATAAAGGATTTGTGTAAAATATGACACAGAAAATATTGAGACAAAAGGAGAAACTGCTGGTTATCAGCAGTTTCTTCTTTTGTTTCAATGTTTTCCCTGCAAGCCTTTACTGCTAGGGAAGTCAAAACCAGGTCTTGTTTGGGAAAGGGTTAAAAGCTGCTGCAGGTGACAAAATGAGTGCAGATTGAGATAGGATTTGTGTACAATATAGATCAGACAATATTGAGGCATGAGAAAAAAATGCTGATCAACATTTTCTTCTTTTGCATCAATGCTTTTGTTCTCAAATAGTTCTTACTCTTCCTCATTTTATATGCTTCAAAAAACAAATGATGTTTATGCTTTGTGTTATGTTCACTGTTAATAAATAGTAAATTTGGTGATATCTAATGTATTAACCCTTTCCCAAATGACAAAATTCTACACCATTCCAATTTGTAAGCTGGTGCAGAGGAGAATACGGGTTCTAATGATGAAAGGATGCGTATACAATGTACAAGCATAGAAAAGATTGGAGTAAAACGAGAAAATGCTGATTTATCAGCATTTTCTTTTTTTGTCTCAATGTTTTTCCAAGCCACTTCTTATAGGGATGTCAAAACTATGTCTTGTATGGGAAAGGGTTGACTATAATCTGTCCCAAAGGAACTGTGAAAATCGCTAAAAGCCCAGTAAAGTGCAAATGTTGGGCTGAACACAAAACAATTGTAAGACCATACAAAATATAGATTCTGCTACAATATTTTTGTACAAAGCTTTTGAGATAGAAATGTTCTCTTGGGAGGCATTTATACCACATAGACCATAGAAACATTACTAGAAGTGTGAATGGATGTGTCATTTAGGGAAATTCTAGCGCCTGAAATGTTTCAAATATACATTAATGTATACTAAGAGCCAACTGTTTTGTTCCTAGCAATGTAACATTCAACCTTTTCTAAACATTTCCTGATTCTGATGTGCCATACATGAGAAAAGTTTGTGGAAAAAGGAGCCAACAGAAGGGAATGTTGCAACATGTTATGTTTCAATAGACCATTTTAGGCTATTAATTTGCCTTACCATTTTTTACCTCAGAAACCCTTGTATCATGTGTGTGAACTAGAGTTGTCAACCGTGATACTTCTTGTTTACTATTACAAAAAGTACAGTATTGTCAGGGTTGTTACCCAATCTAAGATCAGTCGTATGCTTGCAGGCTTCCTTAAACTTATTTCAGATATATCTTGTAAGGCAATATTATATTCTATCACTAACATACAAAATTATATTTCTACCTTCAGCAACAGTTGATGCGGCATCATTGGGTACATCGTAGACGACAAGAAGGGAAATGTAAACAGTGTGGAAAGGTAAGAGATAGTTAGCTCCCAAATGAGATTGTGTTTTGACGTCTTTTATGGAAAAGATTTAGAAAAACATTGAGGCAAAAGAAGAAAATGCTGATTATCCTTTGGCCTCAATATTTTCAAGGCTGTATTGTGCACAAATAACCATTCATTAGTATCAATTTTGTCATCTGCAGCAGCTTTCAAACTGGATCACCCTAGAATTTTGTCGTTTGGGAAAGGGTTAACATATACAACCCATCATTGGCACTGAATGGCCAGAGGCGAAATTTGAAAAGTGCCAATAATTCTTAAACTGTGTTACATTTCCATTCCAAATACAAACATATGCATTTTGAACGGTTTAGAATTTTGAATTAATGCATACTTGTGGAAATATTTGACAAAAATGTTCCAAATTACCTCCCTTCTATATGAATATAGAGTAAAATAATATTTGTAAATCATTTTCTTCTTGAAGCACAATCTTAAAATCCGGCACGTTGAATCATCTTATGTGAAATGTATTTACAAGTGTGTGTAATTCAATGCATTTCGTATGGCTAGAAAGTAGTGTTTTTAGCTCCACTGGCCTTCAGGCCAGCGGGCTATTGTCATGGCGCTGTGTCCGTCGTGCGTGCGTCCGTGCGTGCGTGCGTCCGTCCGTCCGTCCGGTCGTCAACTTTTTCTTTAAAAATCTTCTCCTCAGAAACTACTGGATGGATTTCAATCAAACTTCACAGGAATGATCCTTATATGGTCCTCTTTCAGATTCCTTCAATTAATTCTGATTGAACCAGAAAGTCTTGAGTTATCTGCCCTTGAATTAAAAAATGGCTGGTTTGACTTTGTTTTCACTCTAGCACTTACAAATATTGGCCAATCAAGACAAAACTTGGACAGAGTGTTGGTGACAATAAGATCTTGCCTTAGTGCAATTTTCAGCTTGATCTGAATTTCATATGAGGAGTTATGTGCCCTTGAAATTAACAAAATTGTCATTTTGGGCTTAATTTTGACTTTGTTTTCACTCTAGCAACTACAAATATTTATCAATCAAGACAAAACTTGGACAAAATGTTGTTGATCATAATATCTTGTCTTAGTGTAACTTTCAGCTTCATCGGTACATTACATCATGAGTTATGTGCTCTTGAATTTGAAAAAAAAATGCTATTTTCGACTTAGTTTTCACTTTTACAACCAGAAATATCAGCAAATCTAGACAAAACTTGGACAGAATCATATTGACTATGAAATCTTGCATATGTGTAATTTTTAGCCTGATCAGAATCCAATATCTTGAGTTATGTGCCACTGAACTTGACTAAATATCAAATTTCGACTCTGTTTGCATTCTGTTTTCACTTTTGCATTCGCAAATATGGACCAATCATGACAAAATTTGGTCAGAATGTTGGAGACCCTAAGATCTTGCCTGAGTGTTATTTTCAGCTTAATCAGAATTTCACATCCTGAATATGTGCTCATTTAAATGGGATAAAATTAACAAGCTATTGAGTTAAGTGTAAAATAGATGGAAGGGTTACTGGTCGAAGGGTTTATCTCTTAGTTGTTAGGTAGACTAGCCATAGTCGTTTCTGTTTGCATTATTTGTAAAGGGGAGCATTATTGTTTTCAAGACTTGCCTCTCTAATCCATATTTCAATGTTTAATTGCTGACAGAAACGACTAGTGTAATCGGTAGGGCCAGTGAAATATGATATCCCAGCCCCTACAACATTGATGCTATCTCCCATCAATCATGGGCTAATAAAAACATCGACAAGGCCTTATCTAACTGTTCCTTGACTTTGAGTGAGGTTAGATTGCCCAGAAAAGAAATTCTTTGCTGGCTCTAGAGATTTACATTTGATAGTTAATTTGCATTACTCACTACTATGTGAATAGATCTTATATCACTGTGTTTTGCATTTGAATATTTATGGTGAATTTTATTTTTACATTTAGTCAGTATGTAAAACTCGAGCAAGAGCAGAAGAAAAAATAAAATTGAAAAATTTACTCTAAAAATTAAAATTATTTTAATCATTTCTGGAAACCACCATTTTCTACTTTTCTCCCAATTTTTGCCATGTTATCACTTACACCCCACATTACCTACCAAGTTAGGAACAATTATTTTGTTGTCTGCATGCATCATCATTCTTAGACTTACATTTCAGTGATCTAAAGTTTTTTGGTTAATAAATGAAGTTGATTAAATTGATAAAATATTTAGTAGTGAGAAATTTCAACCCTTAATGAGTTACCAGCTTATGATGTCCATTCTTGGTAGAAAAATGTATTGGGAATGCTGAAGCAAATCAAGAAATTCTTGATAACGCGTTTTTTCTCTCCCTTTGCAACAGATTTCAAATTCTAAGAAACGTAGAATCTTAACAGCAGAAGAAAATTATGAGACAGGGAAATGTTTGTACCAGTCCGCAAATGTGCTTTTCTTATAGCAGCAGAACTTGTTCTTATGATTGCATTCTAGCTATCCTGACCACAGAATGGTGGGCCAATGACCTGTCCATTCACAATTACCTGACTACAAATAAAAATATTGTAATCCCCATTTTTGCATGACACCTTTCAACAAGTTGAAATACATCTTTGCCAAAATAAAGAATTCATATATGATTTTTTATCCAACTTGGCTATGTGTAGAGAAATGGCTTCATACTAAATTTATGATCTATCGGAAGCATGGAAAGAGCGACGGACAGACAGCCAAAGTAGTGGCTATGTACTTGTCCTTCTGGTGGCATGAAAAGCAACAAAATTGTGTGCACTTTAGAATATTTCGATATATTTTCAAATTCTTTACATGAACTACACAACTTTGATAAAATGCAAAGTATTGAGCAAAAAAGGGAATAATCACATCTGACATAGATCTGTCTAATTCTCCTTTAGCCTTGATAGTTTATGAAAAATCATATACAGTTGGATTTTAAAATCCCTTCCTACGCAAGTGTCAACGACATTAAAGTCTCCGAATTTGAAAGTTCCTTTACATGAAAAGATTGATGTAAGACAACCCTAAAATTGTTTTATTTGGGAAGGGGTTAAGTTAACAGAAACTTTAAGAAACATTTGTTGTCTACGGTTCTCAGGCGACATTTCAGGCCCGTAGGAACAGCAGGCTAGGGGATGGGCTAAGCCCCCCCCCCCAAAGTTGGCCAAAAATGATAGAATTTTCCTTACTTTATACTGAAAATTTGGGGAAATCCAATTTTGCCCCCTCCCCAAATATTCAGACACAGGGGCTTCAGTCACCCAAATATGAAATTTCTTCCTGTGGGCCTGGATTTGCAGGAGTAGAAAAGCTGCTGCCATACCAGAAAGTATACAACATGACAATAAAGTCCTGGGTTATCTGCTTGCATACAAAAATGGACCAATCTATACAATTCTTGGACACGATGTTGGTGCCCATAAGATTGCATATGAGTTCAATTTTCAGCGTAATTAGACGAGAGTTATCTAACCTCGAATTTAAGGTATACGACCCATCAATAGAATCATAAAGATACAAAAGTAACTATATATATTTAAAATCAGCATGGTATCCCGCATCTAATTGCCAATTTTTATCAACTTTGATCGTTTCGTTAGTGAAATTTTGATAATTTTATATCTTGCATCAGGGTCATACAAAATCATGAAATGCCAAATACCCCAAGTAAGCTTTTAAACACAAAAACTGCATGATTAAAAGCAATAAACACAAATGTTTGCATCTAATCAATAGCTTATATTATCCCCAACAATGGACTAACAAGTAAATAAATAATATCCAGCAACAAAATATTTTTTTTTGCTTTTGTAATACATGGCTACCATACTTTCGACAGGCTGTTCGGACGAACCTGAAACAATAGTCAATTGTAAATAACATTAATTCCAATGATATATCAAAATGCATGGCACAAAAGGAAGATCATAATTTACCTATGTGTATATTCTTTCAAATAAAGTAAAAATTAAACAGTTTTGCCGTACACAAATTTAAAAAAAATCACTTTGACTAATACACCCCCTTTTTTTACCACCGCCCAATTTCTTCAGGAAAATAGCACTCTTTATTCATTATACTTAAATAAATTGTTCCATACGAATTTTACAGGTTTTTTATTGTTTGTATTGGAATATTTAGGCCTATATATAAGTAAATGTTACTATTAAAGAAACATATATATAAACAAAAATGTGTATAAAACAAGAGTTGTCAGTGGACAGGATAGCTCAACGAAAAAGTGTTGGATTGTGAAATTTTATAGGATGAAAAGAAAAAAAGTCCACCCAAATAGAAATTTGAAAGGGTAATGAATCTTTACCCAGTCTTTATCCTTAATAAGGAATATATACATGTCTGACCACAAGCATGTGTGCAAAGTTTTCAATACTTTAACAATGGTAGAAATGAAAATGTTACAAGTACATGATATCTGCATGTAAATCGTTAGCCAAACATGTCTATGTCGAAAATTGTTAAAACGCCCCAGAAATTTGTGTGTCTGAGTGTGAGTTGAGGACGGTATTATCATCACAAGAAACATTTTGAAAAAAAAAAAAAAATAAAATAAAAATAAAGCCAGGAATGTTGTAGAAAGATAAGTATCTGACAAAACTAGGTCTTGTTTGGGAAAGGGTTAGGTGAACAAGCAACTTTTGAATATCAGTTTTCTGATGTCATGTTTGAATCATGAACTTGCTGCCTTATTAGTAGCTAAAGAGATGGAAAAGACGAGACAGAAACACAAAATATATAATCAAATAGAAATTCTACAGAGAAAATAATTACAACTGCTTGTATCAGTATTTGCTTCTTTTCTCACATTGGTTTCTTTTTTCACTCAAACCTAGCGTAGAGAAAGCATCAGTTGGTCTTATCTTGTGTCTAGTTGTTTGGGAAAGGGTTAAACAGAAAGAAATGGCAAAGGTCAAGCTTACCATTTCCCAAAGAAAAAGCCCAAATTACGGTAAACAAAGTGACCAGTTATGGAACGAAATATTTATGGTGCGAATCAACCTCCAAATAATGACATATTACGTCAGATGTACGTAATTCTGATTCAGGGGAGATCACTGGGTGCGCTGTAGTTGTTGTTGTTGCAAAGGGAGGTCATTCTAAATGCCAAAATATTTTTATTTTTTCGTCTTTTGTTGTTTCATTTGACGTTTTTATAAATTCATCGGCTGGGATTCGTTGTAGAAACTGTTCGCACAAATTCAAATCTAATGTAGAAGTCTCTTTACAAAAAATGTTTTTAAAAATGTCCGTAAATCCGAACATGCTCGATTATTTCCGTTGTTGCGGAAACAGCCGACATTACACGAATCATTTAGAGCTAATGATGGGTCGTATTCCTTAACAAAAGTTCCATTTCAGCTTTGTTTTCACACTAACAATCGCAAAATATAAACCCATCAAGACAAAACTTTGACCCAAAGTTGGTGACTATACAATTTCAGGTGTTGACGATTTTCAGCCTGATCGGACCAGCATTGTATGTGCCCTTTGACAAAATTGTGACTTTCCGACTTTGTTTTCAGTCTCACATGTTTCAGTCTCATATATGAACCAAAACAAAACAAAATTCAAACAAAATAATGTTGGTACCCATAAGATGTGGCATGACTTTGATTTTCAGTCTGAGTTGAAAAGAAAATCGTGGGTTATGGCGCCCATGAATATGGCAAAATAAAAACTGTACTTTGAAAAATATTGAAAGAATGTCTTGATTCTGATACAGAATAACATTAGGTCTGACAGATTATTTAGAATTGTCAGACTGAATGTCTGACATAAATGTCCTAGTCTTCGCCATGTCTGTGTTTTGTAAGTGTACACCTGTTAAGGTTAACAAATCCAGATTTCTTCGAAGTTAAATGCTTTCCCATCGAAAATTTCGGATGGTCAAATTGATGATATAGGTGATATAGGTTAAGGAAAGGAATGCGATTTAGCAGGAAAGAATATTCAACAGTAAAAAGAAAACGTCATGAGCATTGTTTTTAGCTCCACTGGTGGAAGGCCAGCGGGGCTTATATCATGGCCCTGTGTCCGTTGTCCGTGCGTCCGAGTGTGCGTCAACTTTTTCTTTAAACATTTTCTTATCGAAAACTGCTGGACCAATTTCAACCAAACGTCACAGCAATATTCCTTGCATGAATCTTCTCCAATTTTCTTCAAGAAATTAAATTCCATGTTGAACTTGAAATTGCATTAAATCAAATTGATCAAATGTTTTTCGAAAAATCTTAAAAAAATCTTCTTCTCAAAAACTTTTGGCCCAATTTCAACCAAACTACACAGGAATTTTCCTTGTGCAAATCTCTTTCAAATTCCTTCAATAAAATATATTCGGAGTAGAACTTAAATTTTGATTAAATTGATTAATTTGAATTTTCGAAAAATCTGTAAAAAAAAAATCTTCTCCAAAACTACGGGCCAATTTCAACCAAACTTCACAGGAATATTCCTTGCATGCATCTCTTCCAAATTAAAAAAATCGGTTTAGGACTGAAATTTTAAATAAATTGCTTGAAGTAAATTTTCGAAAAAACTCTTTTATTCCGAAAGTACTGGACCAATTTCAACCAAACTTCAAAAGAATCTTCCTTGCATAAATCTCTTCCGAATTCCACCAAGGAAATATTTTCTGTATGGAACTGAAATTTAAGATGAATTAATTGAATTAAAATTTCGAAAAATCTTCAAAAAAAATTTATTTTCCAAAACGCTTTATTAGATTATATTGTTAGCCTGAATGCTCAATGCAAGTTCTCCATAACATTCTTTCAAAAAAAGTTGAATGGATGAAAAAAATGGCCACTGTAAGCTGTGCTTATTTTTGCTATATTAAACATAGAGTAATTTTAAGAAAATTTAAAAAAAAACATTTCTCCTCCATAACCACTTATTTGACTTCAATGAAATTTTGCATGAATGTTCTTTTAGATAGACCTCTAATGTATTCCTTGAAGAAATTTGTAGTCTAAACGTCTAATGTCTTAAAGCCAGTGGAGCGATACAGGGCCAGTATGGCCCTCTTTTTTCATCTGTTTTCAAAGCTTACCGCACTGGGGACCAAGATTTTGTTTGGGAAAGGGTGTATCACAGAATTTTAGGTATCAAATTATAATACATTATTTACTCAATTATCCATTGTTTGATTTTCTGTAAATAAAACAGGGTAAAGAAAGTCAAGAGTCAAGCAATGGGGCTTATCAGTACTAGGGAATCCTGTTTACATAACTGTACATTACAGACAGACAGTTGTTTATATCATACTCCAGTAAGACCCCTATAACGAAAGGTGAAGAGGTCAATCGGCAGAATTCTGCTGGTCGCTGAAACACATTACACCAGACCCTAGTATTCTAGACTAGGATGTCATTTAAAAAGGGTCTTTGCTTTTATACTATAATCTTAATACTAGGGTCTGGGCCAGACTAAGTTGTTAGGTAAAGGTGTCCATGAACTTTAAAGCAGCAGTGTGCCTGCAAATGGTGTTAACCCATTACCAGAGGGCAAAATTTTAGGCAGGTCTAAATTCACAGAGCTTGCAGACAATAATTTCAGGATGGAATTTAACATTTTTGGGTCTTTAATGTAGAAAGCATTATATAATAAAAAAATTGCTTGTCACAAGCATTTTCTTCATTTTCTACATTGGTTTAAGACTCAAAGCCTTTATCTTATTAGTTATGCCCCCTTTCGAAGAAAATGGGGTATATTGTTTTGCAAGTGTCGGTCGGTCGGTCGGTCGGTCCGTGTGTCGGTCGGTCTGTCCGTAGACCAAACCTTGTCCGGAGCATAACTCGAAAAGTATTAAAGGTAGAGTCATGAAACTTCATAGGTGGATAGATCTCATTATGGAGAGGTGCAGTGCACAAGAACCGTAACTCTGCTGATCAAATTTTTTGAGTTATTGCCCTTTGTTGATTTTATAACTTGATTCTTGTCCGGAGCATAACTCAAAAAGTATGTAAGGTACAATCATGAAACTTTACAGGTGGATAGATCTCATTATGGAGAGGTGCAGTGCACAAGAACCGTAACTCTGCTGATCAAATTTTTTGAGTTATTGCCCTTTGTTGATTTTATAACTTGATTCTTGTCCGGAGCATAACTCAAAAAGTATGTAAGGTACAATCATGAAACTTTACAGGTGGATAGATCTCATTATGGAGAGGTGCAGTGCACAAGAACCGTAACTCTGCTGATCAAATTTTTTGAGTTATTGCCCTTTGTTGATTTTATAACTTGATTCTTGTCCGGAGCATAACACAAAAACTATGTTAGGTAGAATCATGAAACTTTACAGGTGGATAGATCTCATTATGGAGAGGTGCAGTGCACGAGAACCGTAACTCTGCTGATCATATTTTTTGGGTTATTGCCCTTTGTTGATTTTCAAACTTGATAATTGTCTGGTGCATAACTCAAAAAGTATGTAAGGTAGAATCATGAAACTTTACAGGTGGATAGATCTCATTATGGAGAGGTGCAGTGCACAAGAACCGTAACTCTGCTGATCAAATTTTGTGAGTTATTGCCCTTTGTTGATTTTTGTCGAGCCCGCTTGCGGTGAGCTCGACATAGTTGTCACAATGGCGGTTCGGTGTATGTGCGTTAGTGCGTTAGTGCGTGCGTTAGTGCGTGCGTGCGTGCGTGCGTCCGTCCGGATGGAGCTTGTCCGGGCCATAACTTCACCATGGATGGAGGGATTCAGAAATAACTTGGCACAAATGTCAAGCTCAGTAAGGCGGAGTGTCGCGTGCAAGAACCAGATTCCAAGCTCAAAGGTCAAGGTCAAACTTGGAGGTCAAATGTCAAAAATGAGAAGATTTTTGCTTGTCCGGGCCATAACTTCACCATGGATGGAGGGATTCAGAAATAACTTGGCACAAATGTCAAGCTCAGTAAGGCAGAGTGTCGCGTGCAAGAACCAGATTCCAAGCTCAAAGGTCAAGGTCAAACTTGGAGGTCAAATGTCAAAAATGAGATGATTTTTGTTTGTCCGGGCCATAACTTCACCATGGATGGAGGGATTCAGAAATAACTTGGCACAAATGTCAAGCTCAGTAAGGCAGAGTGTCGCGTGCAAGAACCAGATTCCAAGCTCAAAGGTCAAGGTCAAACTTGGAGGTCAAATGTCAAAAATGAGATGATTTTTGCTTGTCCGGGCCATAACTTCACCATGGATGGAGGGATTCAGAAATAACTTGGCACAAATGTCAAGCTCAGTAAGGCGGAGTGTCGCGTGCAAGAACCAGATTCCAAGCTCAAAGGTCAAGGTCAAACTTGGAGGTCAAATGTCAAAAATGAGAAGATTTTTGCTTGTCCGGGCCATAACTTCACCATGGATGGAGGGATTCAGAAATAACTTGGCACAAATGTCAAGCTCAGTAAGGCAGAGTGTCGCGTGCAAGAACCAGATTCCAAGCTCAAAGGTCAAGGTCAAACTTGGAGGTCAAATGTCAAAAATGAGATGATTTTTGCTTGTCCGGGCCATAACTTCACCATGGATGGAGGGATTCAGAAATAACTTGGCACAAATGTCAAGCTCAGTAAGGCAGAGTGTCGCGTGCAAGAACCAGATTCCAAGCTCAAAGGTCAAGGTCAAACTTGGAGGTCAAATGTCAAAAATGAGATGATTTTTGCTTGTCCGGGCCATAACTTCACCATGGATGGAGGGATTCAGAAATAACTTGGCACAAATGTCAAGCTCAGTAAGGCGGAGTGTCGCGTGCAAAAACCAGATTCCAAGCTCAAAGGTCAAGGTCAAACTTGGAGGTCAAATGTCAAAAATGAGATGATTTTTGCTTGTGTGAACAATAAACTGTCTCACCATGATCCCCATCATTCCAACTTATTTTGTCCCCACTTTTACAACGCCATTGTAATGACAGCTGTAGACATAGGTATGGTCTTCTTTCTTCAAAATGAGCGGGCTCGACATGTTGCCCTTCGGCATCTAGTTTAACTTGATTCTTGTCCGGAGCACAACTCAAAAAATATGTAAGGTAGAATCATGAAACTTTACAGGTGAATAGATTTCATTATGGAGAGGTGCAGTGCACAAGAACCGTAACTCTGCCAATTAAATTCTTGGAGTTATTGCCCTTTGTTGATTTTTACACTTAATTCTTAACCTTGCCTATATCTCGTGTCCTTTTACACATACAGCCTTGATATCTCACACATAGATACCTCCTATCAACATCGTTCACATTTAACCATGACCTTGGACCTTGTGACCTTGACCTTGGAGTTTGACCTACTTTAAAAAAAATTAAACCCGGCATATATCTCATGACCTTTTACAAATACAGCCTTGATATTTCACACATGGACACATCTTACCAAGACCTTTCACAATTTACCATGACCTTGGACTTTGTGACCTTGACCTTGGAGTTTGACCTACTTTTAAAAAACTTTAACCTGGCCGATATATCATGTCCATTTACACATACAGCCTTGATATTTGACACATGGAAACCTCTGACTTAGACCTATCACATACGACTATGACCTTGGACCATGTGGCCTTGACCTTGGAGTTTGACCTTCTTTAAAAAAAATTAAACCCGGCATATATCTCATGACCTTTTACAAATACAGCCTTGATATTTCACACATGGACACATCTTACCAAGACCTTTCACAATTTACCATGACCTTGGACTTTGTGACCTTGACCTTGGAGTTTGACCTACTTTTAAAAAACTTTAACCTGGCCGATATATCATGTCCATTTACACATACAGCCTTGATATTTGACACATGGAAACCTCCGACTTAGACCTATCACATACAACTATGACCTTGGACCATGTGGCCTTGACCTTGGAGTTTGACCTACTTTAAAAAAAAATAAACTGGGCCTATATCTTATGTGCTATTACACATACAGCCTTGGTATTTCACACATGGACACATCTTACCAAGACCTTTCACATTTGACTATGACCTTGGACCTTGTGACCTTGACCTTGGACTTTGACCTACTTTAAAAAGAACTTTAACCTAGTCGATATATCATGTCCTTTTACACATACAGCCTTGATATTTGACACGTGGACACCTACGACCAAGACCTTTCACATTTGACCATGACCTTGGACCTTGTGACCTTGACCTTGGTGTTTGACCTACTTTTATAATACATTTACCTGGCCTATATTTCATGTCATTTTACATATACAGCCTTGATATTTCACACATGGTCACTTCCAACCAAGATATATCACTTTGACCATGACCTTGGACCTTGACCCTGGAGTTTGACCTACTTTTAGAAATATCTAACCTAGCCTTTATCTTATGTCCTATTACACCTACAGCCTTGATATTTCACACATAGACACCTCCTACCAAGACCTTTCACATTTGATCATGACCTTGAATATTGCAACCTTAACCTTGGAGTTTGACCTACTTTTAAAAAGACTGAAACCAGGCATATATATCATGTCCTTTTACACCTACAGCCTTGATATTTCACACATGGACACCTCCAACCAAGACCTTTCACATTTGACCATGACCTTGACCTTGGCATTTGGCCTACTTTTAAAAACTTTAACCTGGCCTATGTTTCATTTTACTTTTACATATACAGCTTTAACATTTCACACATAGACACCTCCTACCAAGACCTTTCATATTTGACCATGACCTTGGACCTTGTTAACTTGACCTTGGACTTTGACCTACATCAAATGTAGGCCCTTGAGGGGGCATATATGTTTTACAAACATCTCTTGTTAATCAAGAAGGTAGATGGTCATTGCTAGTATCTTCCGAAGCTGGAATTTTCTCCCCTCTCTCAAATGTCATCTAGTTTGGTCTTTTGGGGTAGAAAACATTTTGGAAAATGAGTAAATTGATTGTCACAAGCTATTTCTGCATTTTCCACAATGTTTTCAAAGCCTTTATCTCGAGGGGCGTCAAAAAGTGTCTGTGTGGGAATGGGTTAAAATAGCTGTACATGTAGTTGAAAAAAAATGTTTATAAATACCTTTTATGAGATTAAAGTTTTGATTGTACATTGAGCAATTTTATGGACTATGTAGCTGTTTATTTTGCCAGTATTATCCTAAGCTAGAATTTCCTCCCCTTTCCTTTACTTTCTTCTCGCTCTTAGAACCACATGTATTGAACAATCTAATCAAAACTTCGATTAAGCATGAAAAGAATCTCAGGCCTGTGGAGCGACTCAAGACCTTCAGGTCTTCTAGTTAATGATGGGTCATATACCTTAACAACATCCCTTTTGTTGTCTGTAGTTACTTAAGAATTGGACCAGTCATAAAGTTTTGCTGTTTGGAAAAGGTTAAATCTGAAATCATAGTCTGCAATTTAATACTTAGCTTTTAAATTGGAACTGTGGCAGTTTGGAAACAGGTTACAAACTTTTTGTACTCTGTGAATGTTAATAATTCATTCTAGATGAGGTGTAATATTATCCTATTTTCTAAATTTGATTCTTCTCATTTATTATTTATTTGGAAAAAATGAGTTACTTCTAATGATTTTATAATTAATGCATTTTCAAGAATTGAAAGAATGATGATAATGTTTTGTTTCACTTTAAAAATGGGGTGGGATTTTACTGAATACTTTGTTGGAAAAGAGCCTGTATTGGATTAAGGACTACCCTGGATCCTGATCAGCTCTTGCCTACACACAGATTGATCCAGATCCATGTTTTTTTCACTTTTGACAACAAAGTGAAGATTTGTCATAAGTCAAAGCTTACACAGACAACAAAAGGAATACAGTCGAAACTTGTTGTGTCGACATCGGATGAGTCGATTTTCCGGATAAGTTGAAGTCTTTTCAAAGTCCTGACTTTGTCCCTTCTTTGTTTCATTTAAGTTTCGATATTTGTGTCGAGTTGGGAAAATTGTCAACTTCGGATGAGTCGAATTTTTTTGCTGGTCGGTAGACAAATTTCACCTTAGAATTACCTGTTCATGTCATTAATTGATTAGCATAGTCACTTTGTCTAGGCTGTCAAACCCTCATTAACACGATTTCGAACAATAGGGATTAAAATCTTGATCGAAAGGTGTGAAAACTGGGTTTGTTGTCGGTTCACCGTAAGATTGCACAACCCGTGAAAAATACACGCGAAAGAAAGGCTATGTGCATGCAGACGACGCTTGTTACTCTTATTTTGTCAATGGCAGTAATAGTTATAAGCTTCATTTTTATTCTATTTGAAATACTTCATCATTGTATAGGCCTAATAATTACATGTACACGGGTATATACAACCCCTTCTCCCAAGAATTATTCAGATCATCGTAATAGCCATACCCGAATTCTGCTGAAGACTTCCGTGAAAACTTTCAGTTTTTATGCCCCCGATAGGGAGGCATCATAAATTTGACTTGTCCGTCCGTCCGTCTGTCCGTCTGTCTGTCCGTCTGTCCGTCATTCCGTCCAAAAACTTTAACATTGGCCATAACTTCCTTATTACTTAACATATTCGCTTCATACTTTACCACAACATTCCTTGGTACATTACCTTTCTGTAGGCACATACTTTGGTGACCTTGACCCCTGGATGACCTTGACCTTATGACGATCAAAGCGGTGTCGGGGGCATTGTCATCTTACAGTGACAGCTCTTGTTTATGGCTGGTGTTTGTGTCGAACTCCGGATAAGTCGAGATATTTTCAGTGGCCCACAAAAGTCGACATAACGAGTTTAGACTGTATTACAAAAGGCAAATATTTTGTATGTCATAAAATGGAAAATATTTAGGCAAAAGGAAGAAAGTGCTGATTATCAACATTTTCTTCTTTTGCTTCAATGATCTGCAAATCAAATACTTCTTTGGATGTCATAACATATTTTTTTTCTATTTTCAGTCATTCCAACAACGGTTTACGTTTCAAAGTAAAGTAAGTATCACAAATGTTATTGACATTGCTTATTGTCCATTTTCAATAGTGGACATGTTGCTTTTGTGAATTGGAATCATTACATTTTTGTTGTTCCTTTTTATTTCCGATTTTAATCCAAAGCCATGACTGTATTCTATGGTCCAGTCAGGATATTATTACTGCACATGCTGACAAAATTTACCTATGTAAATAACACAATAACAAACTCCAAAGTATTGTTATTTTGCATGTGATGGTTTGAATCTTGCAAGTGTTTCACAATTATGCAATATTGTATTGAGATTATGAAAATGTTTTCAATGGTTTACAGCGGTAAAATTTGTAAATATCTGCAATAATATCGCGACTTGACTATAGTAATGGAGTAAAGGTTGTACATGTATGTGTTTTGACAACAGACAAAACATATTATTGCATGCTGTATGCCATCAACCAAGATTCTGAATAAGGAAGTGAACTGACTGCCTTATGGTGATAATATTACAGGCGAGGATATGGAAAAGGGCTTCTTATAATCTTTTTCTTAGTCAACAACAACATTGTTGAATGGTCCAAATTAGAAAGACCTCCAGACAACAAGTTAGATATTAACCAAAACTCTAGCTTTGATTCAAAAGGGTAGAAAATGTTGACAAAAATTCTTCGTCATATAGTCAAGTGTGGTAAAAATTCAAATTGTAAATTGTAAAAAGATAAGGCATGTGAGACAACCGTGTCACCAGATTAGCATAGGCATGCATGCATTGTGTCTGATCAGAATCCATTCTTCTCTATCATAATTACAGCCGCGGCCATTGCACAGTTGGCAGCGCATCTGTCTCTCACTCGTGAGGTCCCGGGTTCGATCCATAGCCACGGCAAATATCCTTTCTGACAAATTGTTACCCACCAATTGTTTGATATATATCGTTAATCTATGTTGGCGAGCAGCTGGAGGCTCGGTTAGGTTGTTGTGGTAGTACTGGTATAAGAAACAATAGGAATCCATGGTAAGATGCTCAAGCCACCGCGATATGACTATAGCATTTGAACACAGCGTAAAACGGCAATGAACCATATCTATCATAATCTCTTTTAAATGCATTGGTAAAGTGAAAACCCTGAGAGCAAACTGAATCTTAATCAGACTGCACTTATGCAAGGGTTGATCACAATCCATGTTGGTCTGAAAATCAAAAAGATCCCTTTTTCCACTCCCCAGCTTATATATTTTAGTGTTCACGGAAGAAACAGATTAATCAAATCGGGGAGAATTTAAAATCCTTCCATCTTGTAAATAACGCAGGCAAGAAATATATGCCCTATGATTTCTGTTTTCTATGGGAGAAAATCTGAGGGTAGACATTATAAATCAAGATTCAGAATTTCCAAGTTGACTTCGTCTCATGGGGTTTCTGTGTTTTCATTTGCATTGTTATGTCCCTTAACCACTATAGTCTGGTCACCATATTATGGCACATGTTTACAAAATTTATCTATGTAAACAATACAATTTAGAAACTACTGTAATCTTGCATGTTATGGTTTGAAATTCACAGGGGTCTTACACCTGCAATATTCGAACTGACCCTTGCAAAATTGCATTGAAATGATGAGCTGATTTTGTCTCTGTTTACGTAGGTCTGTACAAACATTTCAACAAAATCAGTCTTAACCCTTTAGTTTGCAGAATTATTCTCCATAAATGACTATTTTCTTATTTCCAAGCACTTCATGTATACACATGCATAAAAGATGGATTTTAATAGCAGAATACCCATAAGCCTATATATCATTGGAAAGGTTATTCAATTTCCTTTCACAATATGATGAGTAACTGATAGAAAATATGCATCTCATCAAAATCTTGACCTCTAGCCCCATGACCCCTGTCAGGCCCCCTGCCACGACCCTCCACCACCCCGCCCCTGCGATTTGGGACTGGATTCAGTTTAGGGTTATTGGAATCACTATGGGAGTCACTATTTGAAGTCTCCAAAACATCTCTAATGTTCAAATCATGTTTTTTCCCCACAAAAATCAGGGTAATCGCTATCATCATCGTCCGGCACTGACATGATGATTCGCCGGACCTCTTTTGCAGAATATTGAAACCTCCTGGCCATCCTTACAGCGCATACAAACCGAAGAAAAAATGTGTTTTTCTTCACATTTTACGAGAACATAACAATATTGCACAATATTTCAGCATTTATCCGGTGTCATGATAACTTTAACAGTGTAAAAATCACTTTTAAGAGCCGATTCCCCCCTAAACAGTATACTCGCTTGAAAGCGCGCTTGCAAACGACAGGGTTAAATAAAAAAGAGGTTGGGGATAGTAATCGATTCACAACAGGGTCGTGCAGGTCAACAGTTCAAAAACTTTTCTGCATTATTTAATTTTGCTTCTTTATTCGAGCCAAGATCTCGAAAAATGGCATTAAATGCATTTGAAACCCAAATGAGTCTAGATCAGCATGTATATACGATGCACAGTCTGATCAAGAAACATGCTTCTGCATGATCTGTTGCCACTGTAAGAGATAGAGATAGATCAGCATGTATCATGATCAGACTGCACTTACATACAAACAGATTTATCTTAACCCTTTCCCAAACGGCAATATTTGAGAGTGATCAATCCACTTAAAAACTGCTTCAAATGACAAAATAGATGTTATTAAAGAAAGGATTTGTGTAAAATATGGCATAGAAAATATTTAGACAAAGGGAGAAACTGCTGGTTATCCGCAGTTTCTTCTTTTGTCTCAATGTTTTCCTAAGCTTTTTCTAATAGGGGTGTCAAAACCAGGTCTTGTTTGGGAAAGGGTTAAAACATGGTATTCTCAAATGCTATCAGGGGCTTTTCCAGATCATGGCTGATATTTTTTCTTCTTGTAGGAGATCATAGCCATCAGCTGTTCTTGGTGTAAAGCAGCCTACCACAATAAAGTGTCCTGTTTCATGATGCAACAGATCGAAGAACAATGTCCATTAGGGGTACATGCTGGTATCATAGTACCTCCTTCATGGATTATTAAACTACCCAAAAAGGTAGGTGTAATGTATTTGGCTCACATAAATCATATCATTGGTGTTATTGCAAAACCTTGTAACTACATCTTTAATGAAGCTGTAGTTACAAGATTTTGTAATAACACTGATGATATGTTCATTACTGTCATTACTGAATTGAGCGCACAGAAATGAGGACCTATGGAGCATCCATAATACAAAACAGACTATAGAATAGAACAATTTCTGCAATCTCTTTCCCAAACAAGACCTGGTTTTGACGTCCCTGATACAAATGGTTTGGGAAAACATTGAAACAAAAGAAGAAACTGCTGATAACCAGCAGTTTCTCCTTTTGTCTCAATATTTTCAGTGCTATATTGTACACAAATTCTATCTTTAATAACAGCCATTTTGTCATTAGTGGCAATTTTTGAAGTGGATCACCCTAAAATTTTGTTGTTTTGGAAAGGGCTAGGGGTGAATGCTGGTATTGTTACAACCCATTCATGGATTATAAAGCTGTCCAAAAAGGAAGTAAGCTAAATCACGGTGGATAATCACGTGATGCAATATTTTCAGAAAAACTTTAATAACTTTGTTAGTATTGAGCCAATCTGAATTCGATTTGAAGCAGAGAATGTGGACAGATGTCACGCATTTGTTGGATGTGGTTGATTTTTGAAAAATCGACTGATAAAAAAGTTATTGAAGATAAACCAAAATTTTGGTTTATCTTCAATAACTTTTTTATCGGTTGATTTTTCAAAAATCCAACACGCCTAGCTTATTTCTGGCATTTTCTCACATTTTCTGTTTTAAACCGAATTTGAATTGGTCAAGTAATTAAAAAGATATTGAAGATTATCGGAAATTCTGAGTCACATGATTATACACCGTGTAAATATGTGTCACAAATAGGAAGCTGTCTGTCATATCACCAATTTGCCTACCTAAAAGTGTGATTGTCTTTCAAGAAGGATTAAAAATGACTATGTGTGACTGACTGACTATAGAACAGTGTCCCCTAGAGCTTCAGCTCACATAGAATGTCTGGAATAGGTGAAAGATACATGTCTCATATACAGACAAGACTCCCAACACTAAAGTAGGACAAGACAGAGTTATTATATGACAGCTGGAACATTTTTAAGTCCATTGGGAATATGATCAAATTATCCAAACATGTAGGATTGGTTCTCTATAAGGACAAATCTGTTTCTTTCTTGAGAAAATACTCTTTCTGAAACAATGAAATTTTGGGCTAGACTATACTATCTGCAAAAACATGGATTTTGCAGTTTGCAGCAGTTTTAAAATTGGACCCACCTTTAATTTTGTCGTAAGGGAAAGCATTAAGAACCTTTGGTAACTGAGATGTGTTTGTTCCAAGATACAATAATAATACTTCTTTCTGTATTTTCAGGGGTCTTTCAAATCTTCTCTGCGCAAAAAGCGGAAATCTTCTGTGAAGCGTAAAAAGGGGAGTTGTAAGGAAGGGAGTGATTATCGACCATTCATCATCAAGCCTATCCCTTCCCCGCTGCTCAAACCTCTACTCGTGTTCATCAACCCTAAATCTGGCGGAAACCAGGGGGGGAAACTCTTTCATAAATTCTGTTGGTTGTTAAACCCACGGCAAGTGTTTGATTTGTCTAATGGTGGACCAAAATTGGGGTAAGTTTGTGAAACATGTACAAAATGTAAAAAATTAAGACCCTAATTTGAAAAAGGGTGCATTTCAGAACAAAGTATTACTTACTGGGATTTGTAGACAATATAGCACAGAAAATTCTTAAGCAGATGTAGAAATTGCTGGTTATCCACATTTTATGCTTTTGCCTAATTTTTAACTCCACTGGCCGTCAGGCCAGCGGGCTATTGTCATGGCGGTGTGTCCGTAGTGTGTGCGTGCGTCCGTCCGTAAACTTTTTCTTTAAAAATCTTCTCCTCAGAAACTACCAGATGGATTTCAATCAAACTTCACAGGAATGATCCTTGGGTGATCCTCTCTCAGACTCCTTCAAAGCATTTGGATTGAATCAGAATTACTTGAGTTATCTGCCCTTGAATGTCAAAAATAGCTAGTTTTGACTTTAGTTTTACTCCAAAATCTACAAATATTGACCAAACAAGACAAAACTTGGACAGAAAGATAGCGACTATAAGATATTGCCTTGGTACAATTTTCAGCTTGATCTGAATTTTCTATCATGAGTTATGTGCCCTTGAAATTGACAAAATTGACATTTTCGGCTCTATTTTGACATTGATTTCACTCTGGCAACTACAAAAATTAATATTGCCTAATTAAGTTTAATCTAGGACAGAATGTTGGTGACCATAAGATTTTGCCATGGTTTAATTTTCAGCTTAATCTGAATTTTCTATCATGAGTTATGTGCCCTTAAAATTGACAAAATTGCCATTTACGGCTCTATTTTGACTTTGTTTTCACTCTAGCAACTACAAAATATTGATTAATCAAGACAAAACTAGGACAGAATGTAGGTGACCATAAGATCTTGCCCTGGTTTTATTTTCAGCTTGATCTGAATTTTATGTCATGAGTAACCATATAGCACTTTATTTCTGCGGGGACTTTATTTCTGCGGTCCTGAACGGCACCGCAGAAATAAAATCCGCAGAATATTAATCCTGGATGTAAAGGTTGATATTGTTCTACAATTTTAGTCAGTGCGTGAACAAGTTAAACACTTATCCCATGATGCAAAGCACAATGTCATAACAATGGAGTTCTTTCCCATTCAGGAATAGTGTAACTACAGCTTTAATTTAGGTGCAGATAGGACATTTTTGTTCATTCATAAACAATGATTCAACAAGTTTGATGGATTGATAACAGTTTGACACGTCTTTACTTTCACACCTATATGAATATGGCTTTGTTTCCCATAACGACTTTATAGATAAATGATTTATAGATAAATGAATGGGATTATAATCCCTTAACCATCACAGAGTAATTTGAATGTTTTGTAAGCATTGTCTTTCAAAATATGTTTGATAGAGACTAAAACTGATTTAATAGCACAGAAATAGAATTTTGAATTTGGCAAAGTGAGAGATCGCAGAAATATGTTCCGCAGAAATTTAACCCGGCCGATTTCAGGAAAAAATACAGAATTTGGACCCCGCAGAAATAAAGTGCTATACGGTATGTGCCCATGAAATTGACGAAATTGCCATTTTGGCTCTATTTTGACTTTGTTTTCACTCTAGCAACTACAAATATTGATCAATCAAGACAAAACTAGGACAGAATGTTGTGATCATAAGATTTTGCCTTGGTATAATTTTTAGCTTGATCTGAATTTTACATCATGAGTTATGTGCCCTTGAAATTGACAAAAATGTCATTTTCGGCTTTTTTTCACTTTAACAACCATTAGTATTAACTTATCAATACAGAACTTTCACAGAATCTTACTGACCATACAATCTTACTTGCTTGTAATTTTCAGCTTGTTCATGCATTTGCTTGTCTGCACAGCCTGAACCTTTGAAATTGCATTTAACAAGACAAACATTCAGGCCTGTGGAGCGCTTCCAGACCGCCAGGGCTGTCTAAGTTCCAAGCCTTTCTATGATGGTACAGCAAAGTCAGGTCTTGTGTGTGAAAAGAATTATTATTTTATTTATCAAACATTTGTACTACCTGTCTCAAGGTAAAAGTGTCATTGGATCTAGAGAAAATGCTAGTTAAAATGCTGGTTATGATCAATTATTCCAAACTTTTTAGCTCACCTGAGCACGAAGTGCTAAGGTGAGGTATTGTGATCTATCAATGTCCGGCGTCCGTCTGTCCGTCTGTCCGTCTGTCCGTCACGGCGTCAACAATTTCTTTAAACGACATCTCCTCCTAAACTACTGGGTCAAAATCAACCAAACTTGGCAGAAATGTTCCTTGGGTGGTCCTTTATAAAAATTGCTAAAATAATTGAAATCCATGAAAAACTCTGGTTGCCGTGGCATCTGAAAATGGGAAATTTCACAAAAGCTTAAAAATTTCTTTAAACGACATCTCCTCCTAAACTACTGGGTCAAATTCAACCAAACTTGGCAGAAATGTTCCTTGGGTGGTCCTTTATAAAAATTGCTAAAATAATTGAAATCCATGAAAAACTCTGGTTGCCGTGGCATCTGAAAATGGGAAATTTCACAAAAGCTCAAAAATTTCTTTAAACGACATCTCCTCCTAAACTACTGGGTCAAAATCAACCAAACTTGGCAGAAATGTTCCTTGGGTGGTCCTTTTTAAAAATTGCTAAAAGAATTGAAATCCATGAAAAACTCTGGTTGCCGTGGCATCTGAAAATGGGAAATTTCACAAAAGCTCAACAATTTCTTTAAACGACATCTCCTCCTAAACTACTGGGTCAAAATCAACCAAACTTGGCAGAAATGTTCCTTGGGTGGTCCTTTTTAAAAATTGCTAAAAGAATTGAAATCCATGAAAAACTCTGGTTGCCGTGGCATCTGAAAATGGGAAATTTCACAAAAGCTTAAAAATTTCTTTAAACGACATCTCCTCCTAAACTACTGGGTCAAATTCAACCAAACTTGGCAGAAATGTTCCTTGGGTGGTCCTTTTTAAAAATTGCTAAAATAATTGAAATCCATGAAAAACTCTGGTTGCCGTGGCATCTGAAAATGGGAAATTTCACAAAAGCTCAAAAATTTCTTTAAAAGACATCTCCTCCTAAACTACTGGGTCAAAATCAACCAAACTTGGCAGAAATGTTCCTTGGGTGGTCCTTTTTAAAAATTGCTAAAAGAATTGAAATCCATGAAAAACTCTGGTTGCCGTGGCATCTGAAAATGGGAAATTTCACAAAAGCTCAACAATTTCTTTAAACGACATCTCCTCCTAAACTACTGGGTCAAAATCAACCAAACTTGGCAGAAATGTTCCTTGGGTGGTCCTTTATAAAAATTGCTAAAAGAATTGAAATCCATGAAAAATTCTGGTTGCCGTGGCATCGGAAAATGGGAAATTTCACAAAAGCTCAAAAATTTCTTTAAATGACATCTCCTCCTGAACTTCTGGGTCAAAATCAACCAAACTTGGCAGAAATGTTCCTTGGGTGGTCCCTTATAAGAATTGCTAAAAGAATTGAAATCCATGAAAAACTCTGGTTGTCATGGCATCGGAAAATGGGAAATTTCACAAAAGCTCAACAATTTCTTTAAACGACATCTCTTCCTTAACTTCTGGGTCAAAATCAACCAAACTTGGCAGAAATGTACCTTGGGTAGTCCCTTATTAAAATTGCTAAAAGAATTGAAATCCATGAAAAACTCTGGTTGCCGTGGCACCGGAAAATGGGGAATTTCACAAAAATTCAACTATTTCTTTAAACGACATCTCCTCCTTAACTTCTGGGTTAAAATCAACCAAACTTGGCAGAAATGTTCCTTGGTTGGTCCCTTATAGATATTGCTAAAAGAATTGAAATCCATGAAAAACTCTGGTTGCTGTGGCATCGGAAAATGGTAAATTTCACAAAAACTTAACTTCTTTAAACAACATCTCCTCCTTAACCTCTGGGTTAAAATCAACCAAACTTGGCAGAAATGTTCCTTGGGTAGTCCCTTATAAGAATTGCTAAAAGAATTGAAATCAATGAAAAACTGGTTGCCGTGGCATCGGAAAATGGAAAATTTCACAAAAACTTAACAACTTCTTTAAACGATATCTCCTCCTTAACTTCTGGGTTAAAATCAACCAAATTTGGCAGAAATGTTCCTTGGGTGGCCCCTTATGAAAATTTTTAAAAGAATTGAAATCCATGAAAAACTCTGGTTGCTGTGGCATCGGAAAATGGGAAATGTCATAAAACTCATCAATTTTTGTAAACGACATCTCCTCCTAAATTACATGGCCAAATTCTTCTCTGGGACCACAATGCGTAACATATGCAAAGTTATTTGGCATTATTAAAACATTACTCAGGTGAGCGATTTAGGGCCCTCAGGGTCCTCTTGTTTCCATTAGGTATGTCAAAACCATGGATAGTTTGTGAAAAGTTGAGAAAGTAATGACGGGAATAATTGGTTCATCGATAACCGAGCTAGACTACAATTCCCCTGTCATGTTATATTTGACATTCTAAGCATAAAAAGTATTTAACTCTTTCCTAAATGTCAAAATTTTGAATTGTTTGAATTTTAAAGCTGCTGCAGATTACAAAATGGGAGTTTGTATAGATTTGTGCCCAATACAGCACAGAAAATATTGAGGCAAAAGAAGAATATGCTAATTAACAGCATTTTCTTCTTTTGTCTCAATGTCTTTGATTTCACTTACTGTTTCTATCAAAGATGCTATAACCAGGTCTTGTATGGGAAAGGACAAACTGCCAGGCTTTCAATATTACATGAATTGATGGAATTATAGGACTTTATCACTTCTATATCATAAAAAGGAAAATGTCAGTAAAATAAAAATTCCTTACTGGAATACTAGTAATTAACCCTTACCCAATCAATGATATTTTTATATATCTTTTAGCAAAGGATTTGGAAACATAGAGAATGTTATACACAATTGAGAATTTGTACTTTTCATATTGAATATTCAAAGAAAATACCCATTTTATTCCAATTTCCCAGGCATTGGCATCGGTGCATTAGTGTCATGTTACATATCAAACTTTCTAGATGTCTGTTGCTTGAAACTTTGATAGATTGTAGAGATTAAATAAAATGTTGCATCATTCTTTAAGGTACTGAAACTTTTGTCTCTTTGTCCAGTTGGTAACAAGTTAAAATTAAATTGTAATTATTCTTGAAAGGTAACTTTTCTACTTTGTTCTCTATATTTGGTACTCTCATAAGACCTCCACTTCTGAAGTAAATTCTGAAATTCTGAAGTTCATTGGTGGAATGTCTTAGGAAAATAATTTTGAAGTGGTGTCAGTCTCTGATGAATGATGGAGTGTTATAAAGCATTAAAACTTCAGCTTGAATATCTCTGAGAAAAGTGTTAAAAGTGTTGATCTGTCCATTACCAGTATTGCCCATTCATTGTATTGATGGAGTTTTTATCTAATTTGGAGATTTGTTTATCATGTTCCATATAAAGCATGAGAACTCTCCCATTCATTCCATATTTGGCCCTGAACCAAACCAAATTCAATTACTATAGTCAGCAGTCTTTTGATTGTTTTCTGCCCCAAATAATGGTGTAATTCCATGTTAGGAGAGTTTAATCTAGATTTGCCTTTAGGTGGCAACATGATAAATTGCAGACAACAATATCAAGGGAATGAAATTTTATATTTTTGGGTAGAAAACATTGTGGAAAATGACATAATTTGTCTGTCACCAGCAATTTCTTCATTTTCCACTTTGTTTTCCAAAGCCTTTATCTTGTGGGGTGTCACAAAGCATCCATGAGTGGAAAATTGGTAATCTTGGTTTGCCTTTAGATGGCAACATAGTAAGTTACAAACAACAACATCAAGTGAATGAAAGCTAGCATTTTTGGCCCCTCTGGGTAGAAAACATTGTGGAAAATGATGAAATTGCTTGTCAAAAGCAATTTCTTCATTTTCCACATTGTTTTCCAAAGCCTTTATCTTTTTGGATGTCACAAAGTGTCCATGGGTGGAAAAGTGTTAATCTTGGTTTGCCTTTAGGTGGTAACATGGTATTGGTCTTATGATGTTTGACAACCTATTGAAGAATATTCAGGCAGGAATTTTCTGGATATACTGTAGTTGGTCTTTAAAACAACACCTAATCAAAAAGTTATTTAATGAGCAGATAGAATGGTATTTGCTTGTCAATAAGTTTATTGATTCATTACATCTACAAAAATCCTTGATATTCTTACGCATTCTCTTGCTTCAAATCAAATTCAAATCGGTCACATTATAATAGAATTAGAATCTATCGGAAGATTTTCTGCAATTGTTGAACCTTGTGATTCTCTGTCTTGACTTGACGCCTTGACACCCCACAAGATATTGGCTTTTGCAAACATTGTGCAGAATGAAGAAATTGCTTGTGACAAGCAATTTCTTCATTTCCAAAATTTTTTCTAGCTAAATTAGATCATAACACATGAAATGTCATGCTTTTGAAAATGTCATCTGCAACATCTTTGAATTTGTCTAAAATATTGTCATCTAGTAATCGTACAATGGGTTAAAGTTACAGTAGATAATAGTTAAGGAACAGTATGTGTTTATGAGACACTTGAATCACATCTTTAAACTTCCCCTATAGTTCAACAAATTTCCGTCACATATTCAGACAATAGGATTATAGTTAAGCTAATCTAATATCACTGTCTAGCTGTATAATGGGCTCCTAAATCAGGATTTACTCTGAAATAATGTCCTTGGTTTGGACATTAAGTTAATAAAAGCCTTTTCTAGTGTTATACGATGGCAAGGCCTGGTCACATACAACTGCAGGTCCACAAAGTGTCCAAAAAGAACATCCCCTGTGAAAAGTTCATTTAAGTTCCAGAACAGTTTTAGAATGTTCTAGAATGTTAAATGGCACTTCTAGAACTGTTCTAGAACAGTTCTAGAAGTGCCATGTAACATTCTAGAACAGTTCTAGAACTAGAAATGCATTCTTGAACCTTTTTTGCAGGGAATGTACCACTTCTATCTTCTCTTTTCTTTGTACAGCTGTATATTTTGGATTCCTAAATCGGGGTGTATATGCATATGAGTTTTATATCCATGGTTTAGACATACGAGGGATGATCCAAAAGTAATGTCACAAACGTTGTTTTCGGTGATTTCATGAACGTATCGCTATGCAATTCCACATGCCGAAAGATTAACACTCGTTTAATACATACACAAATGTTCATAAAGGTTGGTGAAATATTACAAAAATAAAACACATTTTTACATAGCGCATCGATGTCCAGCGCCGCACAACAAACAACGTCATTGACGTCAAGTCTGCTCCTTCTCAAAAAACCGCCTTCCATGTGAATGCAATGTTCGTGCCGTTCGACCCACTTCATAAATGCATTAACAAACAAATCGTTCAGCAATTCCTTGAATGCATTCCTTGAATCAGTTTATTCTCAGTCGGTTAAGGTCGACGTGATTAATTTCTCTTAGATTCAGCTTAAGATGCGGAAATGGCGCAAAGTCCCATTAACGTTGACGTCATTCCGCTACTCCACATGTCTTCCGGCTCTTTATTTCATCTTCAAACGATTCATCATCGCTCCGAAAAATGCTTGCATCAAAGGTAGACGATACTCCTATTAACAATTCGTTCTTTTAGGTAGAATTTATTGTTTCTGTTGCTTCAATCGGCTATTTTCCTAGCCTTTAGCAAAAGTTCAGAATTGCACGTTAAGGGCTTTTATACGATTTTGAGATTTTCCCTAATGCGAGTGATGAATTCAATGAGGCTTATTTGGTCTTCCAATGCATCGACTTTATTGAAACGTTCTAAAATTGCTGAGCAATATCACGACGATGCGTCATTTAAATATCAGCTTATTTCACGCGCTAGTTCCTTTAATATAATGATAGAACATAAAGCTATAATAATATTCAAACGAAGAGTCTATAGGACATGCGGCGCACATGCTAGATACGGATCGTTTTTAGCGTTTTATTTTCTGGGATATATAAACAATATTCAAATAATTCAGAAAAGCATGTTTCAAATAGGATAGGCTTGAACGATAAGTCTTTTTTTGTACAAGATTACGTTGAATTACCAAATTATAGGCACTGTGACATTACTTTTGGATCATCCCTCGTAGTGTCACTCAAAGCTATTTCTTATGTTGTACAATGGTGACATTAAGAGTTTGGTTTAAAATCATTGCAGATGCTAGTGTAATCAGCATGTGTTTATGAAACACCAATCCCCATAAAGACAATTTCTTGTCATTGTGGTCCTGATATAATTATACCCCGCAAAACTAATGTTTTATTATATCCCCACAAAACAAATTTTTTATCATATTATACACCTGGAAAATCAATGTTTTATTATAACCCCCATGGATTGTAAGATAAAATTTGTGCTCCCAATCAATTGGTGAAATAATTAAAGTGCTGCTTTTAGGAACCTCATCTTATGCAACATTTTTTGTCTCTCTCTCTCGAGCAACATTTTATATATTGGAGTTGCTAATAATTATGTGAAAGTCTCTTTATTACTCTCCTATGGATAATAATGTATCTTTGAAGTATACACCATGCTACAATCCCAAAAACAACAATTTACAAGTTAAGTTAATTAATTAGATAACTTAAGGTTACATTACCTTCATTTCTAGCATGGAACCTTTCTAACTGTTTAGGTTTTGGTAAACTTTATATGTTTCCCAAGCAACAAAAATTGAGACTGCTCTAAATAGAAAGCTGTCCAGGATAAAATATGAAACTAGGCATTTGTGTTCATTATTGCCCAAAAATTTTGAAGGAATTCTATAATACAGTATTTTTCCAAACTTTTCCTATAGAGAAATCCAATTGCTTGTTGGGGGATGTTAACTATTCAAGTGATACACCCACTTAGTATTCTATTTTACAAAAGCCTACAGAAATGTTTTAGGACAATGATACTCTTAAGTACAAAACAATATTTTGTTTTATTCATCTAACCTACACATGAATACTCCTGAGAAAAGGCTGATAATGTTCAGTCTGTATTAGTATATTTGCTGTTTGGTCTGTGAGATGTTGTTGATAATAAATAACCATCTTATCGTCTAGCTGAGAACTCGATATGGTGATGGGCTGATTTGGGTATAATTAGAGATGCACAGACAGATATTAATGAAATAATGCAGGATATATCATTGTGGAATCATGCAAGATATCAATTAACTTGGGACATCAGATAGCTCTTTCCATGCACTGTTTATTATACCCCCCACAACAAAGTTATGGGGGGGTATACTGGAATCAGGTTGTCCGTCTGTCCGTCCGTCTGTCTGTCCGTCCGTCCGTGGACATAATCTTGTGTCCTCTTCTCCTCCCACAGTTTTTGACCATTTTTTCTGAAATTTCATCAGGATGTTTCCTATAATATGAAGTTGTGCACCTGCAATTTTCGTCTTGATCCAGTGATTAGTTTCAGAGTCATGCCACTTTGAACGTTTTAATGGGGGGGGGGGGGGGGAATAGTCAAAATTTGAAATTTGGTTTCTGTGTTCTAACTCGAAAACCTTTTGACCTAGGATCAAGAAACTTTACACAGTTGTTGCCCATGACCCAAGGAGGTGCCCTATTGTTTTGGGGTCACCAAGATCAAAGGTCAAGGTCACAGTTGGGCTTTGTTTAAAATCCGTTTCCATGCTCTAAGTCAAGAACCTTTTGACCGATATCACTTTTTCAGTGACAAGGCCCTAGTGGGGGGTATTCGTCCGCTTTGTGACAGTTCTAGTAATTGAAATATTTTTAGCAAGCAGTTTGCATTTTTAAGATCTGAGGAACTTTTCTGCAGCTGTATTGTGCAATGCCCCTAGAATAATGACATATTAAGAACAAGTATCATATATCATTAATCTTTCAATGCATATGGAATAATATTATGATGTTTGTGCTAGATATTTAGGACATTTGTAGGACAAAATTATGTTCTAATTGCATTTAAAAATTGCTTGCCCTTGTTATTCAGGGATCAACATAAACAATGGTGGACTCATATTCTGTTACAAATTGCAAACTAATCTAATGGTTGTCTGAGTTCAGAAATACTGCAGATTAGTAGACAGATCTTTAGTGTATCATTTTGGCATCAAACAATAAAATTGTTGCCTGCTGATCTTTGTCTATAGATATTACCTGCCAAACTTGAACATTCAGCTATTTCTTTAGTATGGCGAAGTTTATATTGTGTTTGGTATTACATAATGGAGAATAAATCACTGTGGAAATTATGACAGATTCTATCTGATCGTATTTTATTAATATACCATAGGGCACTTGTAACTTGATTTTGAATTGATCATTCTTATTCTTGCCCGAATTGGTCATCAGAGTCAAATTCTAATAAAAGATAAAGTGCTAAACCATTGTTTGCATCTGTAATTGTACCCAAGATATAACATTATGTTGCTTTAATGGCTTATTATGCACCCAAAAGCAAATGTTTTAGGGTTACATTGGAATCAGCCTGCCTGTCCATGTGTCTGTCCATCAATCCTGAATTGTCTCCTCCTGAACTTAGGCGTTATTGTATCATTCAACAACAAATCATTTAGACAAATGTAGTGGCAGGGATTTTCATTGCATGTTTGAGTTCCTTTCTGTCAATAGGAATCAATTTTATTAAGCAAACAGTGACGTAATTTCGGACAAACAAATAGTATTTTTGGGGTGTTGTTAGAAAATCTTGTAACTATGGCTTGATTCAAGCCATAGTTACGAAATTTTATAACAACACTGACAGTTTGTCAAAGTATAAACGTTAACCAAGTCTTTTTTTTTGCACAAAATTCAATGCTATTTTTTGCCTCATTTCAGGCTGGACCTCTACAAAAAAGTGCCTAACCTTCGTGTGCTGGTGTGTGGTGGTGACGGGACTGGGGGCTGGATCCTCAGTGCCATTGACAGTATGAACCTAGCTAACCCTCCTCCTGTAGCCATACTACCCCTGGGTACTGGTAATGATCTAGCCAGGACACTCAACTGGGGTGGGGTAAGTTTTGTTTACATCCTCAGTGCCATTGACAGTATGAACCTAACTAACCCTCCTCCTGTAGCCATACTGCCCCTCGGTACTGGTAATGATCTAGCCAGGACCCTCAACTGGGGTGGGGTAAGTTTTGTTTATAATCCTCAGTGCCATTGACAGTATGAACCTAGCTAACCCTCCTCCTGTAGCCATACTGCCCCTGGGTACTGGTAATGATCTAGCCAGGACACTCAACTGGGGTTGGGTAAGTTTTGTTTACATCCTCAGTGCCATAGACAGTATGAACCTAGCTAACCCTCCTCCTGTAGCCATACTACCCCTGGGTACTGGTAATGATCTAGCCAGGACTCTCAACTGGGGTGGGGTAAGTTTTGTTTATAATCCTCAGTGCCATTGACAGTATGAACCTAGCTAACCCTCCTCCTGTAGCCATACTACCCCTCGGGACTGGTAATGATCTAGCCAGGACTCTCAACTGGGGTGGGGTAAGTTTTGTTTATATCCTCAGTGCCATAGACAGTATGAACCTAGCTAACCCTCCTCCTGTAGCCATACTGCCCCTGGGTACTGGTAATGATCTAGCCAGGACACTCAACTGGGGTGGGGTAAGTTTTGTTTACATCCTCAGTGCCATTGACAGTATGAACCTAACTAACCCTCCCCCTGTAGCCATACTGCCCCTCGGTACTGGTAATGATCTAGCCAGGACCCTCAACTGGGGTGGGGTAAGTTTTGTTTATAATCCTCAGTGCCATTGACAGTATGAACCTAGCTAACCCTCCCCCTGTAGCCATACTGCCCCTGGGTACTGGTAATGACCTAGCCAGGACCCTCAACTGGGGTGGGGTAAGTTTTGTTTATATGTAGATCCTCAGTGCCATTGACAGTATGAACCTAGCTAACCCTCCTCCTGTAGCCATACTACCCCTCGGGACTGGTAATGATCTAGCCAGGACACTCAACTGGGGTGGGGTAAGTTTTGTTTATAATCCTCAGTGCCATTGACAGTATGAACCTAGCTAACCCTCCCCCTGTAGCCATACTACCCCTCGGGACTGGTAATGATCTAGCCAGGACCCTCAACTGGGGTGGGGTAAGTTTTGTTTATATCCTCAGTGCCATTGACAGTATGAACCTAGCTAACCCTCCCCCTGTAGCCATACTGCCCCTGGGTACTGGTAATGATCTAGCCAGGACACTCAACTGGGGTGGGGTAAGTTTTGTTTACATCCTCAGTGCCATTGACAGTATGAACCTAGCTAACCCTCCCCCTGTAGCCATACTGCCCCTGGGTACTGGTAATGATCTAGCCAGGACACTCAACTGGGGTGGGGTAAGTTTTGTTTACATCCTCAGTGCCATTGACAGTATGAACCTAGCTAACCCTCCCCCTGTAGCCATACTGCCCCTGGGTACTGGTAATGACCTAGCCAGGACCCTCAACTGGGGTGGGGTAAGTTTTGTTTATATCCTCAGTGCCATTGACAGTATGAACCTGGCTAACCCTCCTCCTGTAGCCATACTACCCCTGGGTACTGGTAATGATCTAGCCAGGACCCTCAACTGGGGTGGGGTAAGTTTTGTTTATAATCCTCAGTGCCATAGACAGTATGAACCTAGCTAACCCTCCTCCTGTAGCCATACTGCCCCTGGGTACTGGTAATGACCTAGCCAGGACACTCAACTGGGGTGGGGTAAGTTTTGTTTATAATCCTCAGTGCCATTGACAGTATGAACCTAGCTAACCCTCCCCCTGTAGCCATACTGCCCCTCGGTACTGGTAATGATCTAGCCAGGACACTCAACTGGGGTGGGGTAAGTTTTGTTTATAATCCTCAGTGCCATTGACAGTATGAACCTAGCTAACCCTCCTCCTGTAGCCATACTACCCCTCGGGACTGGTAATGATCTAGCCAGGACTCTCAACTGGGGTGGGGTAAGTTTTGTTTATATGTATATCCTCAGTGCCATTGACAGTATGAACCTAGCTAACCCTCCTCCTGTAGCCATACTACCCCTGGGTACTGGTAATGACCTAGCCAGGACACTCAACTGGGGTGGGGTAAGTTTTGTTTATAATCCTCAGTGCCATTGACAGTATGAACCTAACTAACCCTCCTCCTGTAGCCATACTGCCCCTGGGTACTGGTAATGATCTAGCCAGGACACTCAACTGGGGTGGGGTAAGTTTTGTTTATATCCTCAGTGTCATTGACAGTATGAACCTAACTAACCCTCCTCCTGTAGCCATACTACCCCTGGGTACTGGTAATGATCTAGCCAGGACACTCAACTGGGGTGGGGTAAGTTTTGTTTATAATCCTCAGTGCCATTGACAGTATGAACCTAGCTAACCCTCCTCCTGTAGCCATACTACCCCTGGGTACTGGTAATGATCTAGCCAGGACACTCAACTGGGGTGGGGTAAGTTTTGTTTACATCCTCAGTGCCATAGACAGTATGAACCTAACTAACCCTCCTCCTGTAGCCATACTGCCCCTGGGTACTGGTAATGACCTAGCCAGGACCCTCAACTGGGGTGGGGTAAGTTTTGTTTATAATCCTCAGTGCCATTGACAGTATGAACCTAACTAACCCTCCCCCTGTAGCCATACTACCCCTCGGGACTGGTAATGATCTAGCCAGGACCCTCAACTGGGATGGGGTAAGTTTTGTTTATAATCCTCAGTGCCATTGACAGTATGAACCTAGCTAACCCTCCTCCTGTAGCCATACTACCCCTGGGTACTGGTAATGATCTAGCCAGGACACTCAACTGGGGTTGGGTAAGTTTTGTTTACATCCTCAGTGCCATAGACAGTATGAACCTAGCTAACCCTCCTCCTGTAGCCATACTACCCCTCGGTACTGGTAATGATCTAGCCAGGACACTCAACTGGGGTGGGGTAAGTTTTGTTTATAATCCTCAGTGCCATTGACAGTATGAACCTAGCTAACCCTCCTCCTGTAGCCATACTACCCCTCGGTACTGGTAATGATCTAGCCAGGACTCTCAACTGGGGTGGGGTAAGTTTTGTTTATATGTATATCCTCAGTGCCATTGACAGTATGAACCTAGCTAACCCTCCTCCTGTAGCCATACTACCCCTGGGTACTGGTAATGACCTAGCCAGGACACTCAACTGGGGTGGGGTAAGTTTTGTTTATAATCCTCAGTGCCATTGACAGTATGAACCTAACTAACCCTCCTCCTGTAGCCATACTGCCCCTGGGTACTGGTAATGATCTAGCCAGGACACTCAACTGGGGTGGGGTAAGTTTTGTTTATATCCTCAGTGTCATTGACAGTATGAACCTAACTAACCCTCCTCCTGTAGCCATACTACCCCTGGGTACTGGTAATGATCTAGCCAGGACTCTCAACTGGGGTGGGGTAAGTTTTGTTTATAATCCTCAGTGCCATTGACAGTATGAACCTAGCTAACCCTCCCCCTGTAGCCATACTACCCCTGGGTACTGGTAATGATCAAGCCAGGACACTCAACTGGGGTGGGGTAAGTTTTGTTTATATCCTCAGTGCCATAGACAGTATGAACCTAACTAACCCTCCTCCTGTAGCCATACTACCCCTCGGTACTGGTAATGACCTAGCCAGGACACTCAACTGGGGTGGGGTAAGTTTTGTTTATAATCCTCAGTGCCATTGACAGTATGAACCTAGCTAACCCTCCTCCTGTAGCCATACTACCCCTCGGGACTGGTAATGATCTAGCCAGGACCCTCAACTGGGGTGGGGTAAGTTTTGTTTATATCCTCAGTGCCATTGACAGTATGAACCTAGCTAACCCTCCCCCTGTAGCCATACTGCCCCTGGGTACTGGTAATGATCTAGCCAGGACACTCAACTGGGGTGGGGTAAGTTTTGTTTATATCCTCAGTGCCATTGACAGTATGAACCTAGCTAACCCTCCCCCTGTAGCCATACTACCCCTGGGTACTGGTAATGACCTAGCCAGGACACTCAACTGGGGTGGGGTAAGTTTTGTTTATATCCTCAGTGCCATTGACAGTATGAACCTAACTAACCCTCCTTCTGTAGCCATACTGCCCCTGGGTACTGGTAATGATCTAGCCAGGACACTCAACTGGGGTGGGGTAAGTTTTGTTTATATCCTCAGTGCCATTGACAGTATGAACCTAACTAACCCTCCTCCTGTAGCCATACTACCCCTGGGTACTGGTAATGATCTAGCCAGGACACTCAACTGGGGTGGGGTAAGTTTTGTTTATATCCTCAGTGCCATAGACAGTATGAACCTAACTAACCCTCCTCCTGTAGCCATACTACCCCTCGGTACTGGTAATGATCTAGCCAGGACCCTCAACTGGGGTGGGGTAAGTTTTGTTTATATGTAGATCCTCAGTGCCATTGACAGTATGAACCTAACTAACCCTCCTCCTGTAGCCATACTACCCCTGGGTACTGGTAATGATCTAGCCAGGACACTGAACTGGGGTGGGGTAAGTTTTGTTTATATCCTCAGTGCCATAGACAGTATGAACCTAGCTAACCCTCCTCCTGTAGCCATACTACCCCTGGGTACTGGTAATGATCTAGCCAGGACACTCAACTGGGGTGGGGTAAGTTTTGTTTATAATCCTCAGTGCCATTGACAGTATGAACCTAGCTAACCCTCCTCCTGTAGCCATACTACCCCTGGGTACTGGTAATGACCTAGCCAGGACCCTCAACTGGGGTGGGGTAAGTTTTGTTTATAATCCTCAGTGCCATTGACAGTATGAACCTAGCTAACCCTCCCCCTGTAGCCATACTGCCCCTGGGTACTGGTAATGACCTAGCCAGGACACTCAACTGGGGTGGGGTAAGTTTTGTTTATAATCCTCAGTGCCATTGACAGTATGAACCTAGCTAACCCTCCTCCTGTAGCCATACTACCCCTGGGTACTGGTAATGATCTAGCCAGGACTCTCAACTGGGGTGGGGTAAGTTTTGTTTATAATCCTCAGTGCCATAGACAGTATGAACCTAGCTAACCCTCCTCCTGTAGCCATACTGCCCCTCGGTACTGGTAATGATCTAGCCAGGACACTCAACTGGGGTGGGGTAAGTTTTGTTTATATCCTCAGTGCCATTGACAGTATGAACCTAGCTAACCCTCCCCCTGTAGCCATACTACCCCCCGGTACTGGTAATGATCTAGCCAGGACACTCAACTGGGGTGGGGTAAGTTTTGTTTATATCCTCAGTGCCATTGACAGTATGAACCTAGCTAACCCTCCTCCTGTAGCCATACTGCCCCTGGGTACTGGTAATGATCTAGCCAGGACACTCAACTGGGGTGGGGTAAGTTTTGTTTATAATCCTCAGTGCCATTGACAGTATGAACCTAACTAACCCTCCTCCTGTAGCCATACTGCCCCTGGGTACTGGTAATGATCTAGCCAGGACACTCAACTGGGGTGCGGTAAGTTTTGTTTACATCCTCAGTGCCATTGACAGTATGAACCTAGCTAACCCTCCACCTGTAGCCATACTGCCCCTGGGTACTGGTAATGATCTAGCCAGGACACTCAACTGGGGTGGGGTAAGTTTTGTTTATATCCTCAGTGCCATTGACAGTATGAACCTAGCTAACCCTCCTCCTGTAGCCATACTGCCCCTGGGTACTGGTAATGATCTAGCCAGGACACTCAACTGGGGTGGGGTAAGTTTTGTTTATAATCCTCAGTGCCATTGACAGTATGAACCTAACTAACCCTCCTCCTGTAGCCATACTGCCCCTGGGTACTGGTAATGATCTAGCCAGGACACTCAACTGGGGTGGGGTAAGTTTTGTTTACATCCTCAGTGCCATTGACAGTATGAACCTAGCTAACCCTCCTCCTGTAGCCATACTACCCCTGGGTACTGGTAATGACCTAGCCAGGACCCTCAACTGGGGTGGGGTAAGTTTTGTTTATATCCTCAGTGCCATTGACAGTATGAACCTAGCTAACCCTCCCCCTGTAGCCATACTGCCCCTGGGTACTGGTAATGATCTAGCCAGGACCCTCAACTGGGGTGGGGTAAGTTTTGTTTACATCCTCAGTGCCATTGACAGTATGAACCTAGCTAACCCTCCCCCTGTAGCCATACTGCCCCTGGGTACTGGTAATGATCTAGCCAGGACCCTCAACTGGGGTGGGGTAAGTTTTGTTTACATCCTCAGTGCCATAGACAGTATGAACCTAGCTAACCCTCCCCCTGTAGCCATACTACCCCTCGGGACTGGTAATGATCTAGCCAGGACACTCAACTGGGATGGGGTAAGTTTTGTTTATATGTAGATCCTCAGTGCCATAGACAGTATGAACCTAGCTAACCCTCCTCCTGTAGCCATACTACCCCTCGGTACTGGTAATGATCTAGCCAGGACCCTCAACTGGGGTGGGGTAAGTTTTGTTTATATCCTCAGTGCCATTGACAGTATGAACCTAGCTAACCCTCCTCCTGTAGCCATACTACCCCTCGGTACTGGTAATGACCTAGCCAGGACCCTCAACTGGGGTGGGGTAAGTTTTGTTTATATCCTCAGTGCCATTGACAGTATGAACCTAGCTAACCCTCCTCCTGTAGCCATACTACCCCTGGGTACTGGTAATGATCTAGCCAGGACACTCAACTGGGGTGGGGTAAGTTTTGTTTACATCCTCAGTGCCATTGACAGTATGAACCTAGCTAACCCTCCTCCTGTAGCCATACTGCCCCTCGGGACTGGTAATGATCTAGCCAGGACACTCAACTGGGGTGGGGTAAGTTTTGTTTATATCCTCAGTGCCATAGACAGTATGAACCTAGCTAAAACTCCCCCTGTAGCCATACTGCCCCTGGGTACTGGTAATGATCTAGCCAGGACACTCAACTGGGGTGGGGTAAGTTTTGTTTATAATCCTCAGTGCCATTGACAGTATGAACCTAGCTAACCCTCCTCCTGTAGCCATACTACCCCTCGGGACTGGTATTATCTAGCCAGGACACTCAACTGGGGTGGGGTAAGTTTTGTTTATATCCTCAGTGCCATTGACAGTATGAACCTAGCTAACCCTCCTCCTGTAGCCATACTACCCCTCGGTACTGGTAATGATCTAGCCAGGACTCTCAACTGGGGTGGGGTAAGTTTTGTTTACATCCTCAGTGCCATTGACAGTATGAACCTAACTAACCCTCCCCCTGTAGCCATACTACCCCTCGGGACTGGTAATGATCTAGCCAGGACACTCAACTGGGGTGGGGTAAGTTTTGTTTATATCCTCAGTGCCATTGACAGTATGAACCTAGCTAACCCTCCTCCTGTAGCCATACTACCCCTGGGTACTGGTAATGACCTAGCCAGGACCCTCAACTGGGGTGGGGTAAGTTTTGTTTATATGTAGATCCTCAGTGCCATTGACAGTATGAACCTAGCTAACCCTCCCCCTGTAGCCATACTACCCCTCGGGACTGGTAATGATCTAGCCAGGACACTCAACTGGGGTGGGGTAAGTTTTGTTTATATCCTCAGTGCCATTGACAGTATGAACCTAGCTAACCCTCCCCCTGTAGCCATACTACCCCTCGGGACTGGTAATGATCTAGCCAGGACACTCAACTGGGATGGGGTAAGTTTTGTTTATATCCTCAGTGCCATTGACAGTATGAACCTAGCTAACCCTCCTCCTGTAGCCATACTGCCCCTCGGTACTGGTAATGATCTAGCCAGGACACTCAACTGGGGTGGGGTAAGTTTTGTTTATATCCTCAGTGCCATTGACAGTATGAACCTAGCTAACCCTCCCCCTGTAGCCATACTACCCCTCGGGACTGGTAATGATCTAGCCAGGACTCTTAACTGGGGTGGGGTAAGTAAGATGTTTGTAATGGCAATTATAGCACCAAATGTACAGTGTTTCATCAGATACGGTAATATATAGGTGAATTCAAAATAAATGGCACCAAGCATATTTTTTCATCTAGACTAAAAAGAATAGAATATTTGATCAAATTGCAAGGACCATGGGATGTTGATTAGTGTATTGTATGTTCATGCAAAATTTTATTGAAATATCTTTATCGGTTTTAAATTTATGCCCAAAAAACATGCAAAAAATGTCTGGAGTGAAACGCTTTTTTGTAAACAGAAAAAAACGGTCTTTTTTTCTAAATACATAACAATAAAAGAATAACAATATGTGTGTAAAAGTAAGACTTTTTACATTAACTTAAACATCTTGAGTTTCGAATTTTGTATGTGGTTAGTGTTTGTGTGCAAAGGGATCGCTGAAGTTCACACAAGAACAAAAGTCGTGCGCTGTCTGGAGTGCAACGGCAAATATAGAGAAACTCGAAATAATTGAATACTGTGGGAATTCTATGACTGAAAAGTCAAGTTATTATGATAATCCATGTACAGAAATGTTTGTAGCCTTGAACAAATATGATTTTGAATACCTTAATATGAACAAAAACTCCTGGCTGTTCCTTAAATACACCCACCCATGTTTGTCTGGAGTGCAACATTTGAAGTTTAACAACCCGTCTTTCACTGTATATTACTTTTTAATGAACTATTGTTCTCATTTTCAGATAACATAGACTCAAAGATTATTCACACCAGAAATCCAGTTTAGACACAGACTTGTGTTTGATTTAGACCAGTATTTATGCTGTCTGGAGTGCAACAAGTTTTTTGGCTTAATTAAAAAAGACCTGATCTAAAGAAAGTTTTATCATCAAATAATGTTTTTTTGAAAGAGGGCATATATTTAAACAATTTAGGCGCAAATTTGTGTCATCTTTGCGATTGGTTTTCATTTTAGGGGTTAGAAATTCAAATCTTAGAAAATTGAACTATCTTGGTATGATTACAATTTCTCATTGTTTGAAATACATGGAAAAGAGTAACATAGCTTGTAATAGTTATTAAATGAATTATTTGTACCATTTTACTTGATAAAGAAGTACGAATTGTATCATAAATTAGCCAACTTTGTCAACATGTAAATATGTCTGGAGTGCAACAAATTATTTAAAAAAAAAAGGAACTTTCATTTTTCACCATTTATAGCACACCTATCTAAGATGATTAATTGTTCTTGTTTAGTTAGCACTTATTACATGTCAAGGTATAATATAAGTAATTTCTTATACCAATCCAGTGCATGTTTAGAAAAAAATATTCATGAAATTAAAGATTTTCTTAGAAAATTGAACTATCTTCGTATGATTACAAGTACTCATTGTTTGAAATACATGAAAGAGTATAAAATTGTTTGTTATAGTACTCATGTGAATTATTTTTACCATTTTACTTGAAAAAGAAGTACAAGGAGGATCATAAATTATCCCAAAAGGTTAATAATGTCTGGAGTGCAACACATTTGTGACAAAATATGCAAGTTTTGGATTGTCTAGTTTTTAGTTCAAACATGACAATTGTACAAGGTTTTTTTTGCAGACATGTTCTGAATTCATTATATTGTTAAGAAAATTGAGTCTGAAGTCTATATGAGGTCAAACTTTATCATAATAAAAACTTTTTGACCCATGTATGAAAAAATCACTAGTAATTTTGTGTAAAAAGTCATATTTTCACTTCATTTATGACAGAAAAACTATGTTTTTTGCTTAGAATTCCTTATTGATTCACAAATTACAATTTGGATTGAAAAAAATATTATTTTTCTTATCATTATGTGAGGGTTCACTACTTTGTAAATATATGTATTTTCATGTTTTTCTGATGATTTTCTTCAATTAAAAAATCTGAAACTTTTTTATGTCTAAATATTTTTCAATGCCGTTTTAGATTTTTAAAATTTGATCTATGCACAATATCAGAACATATAGACCAAAATGATCAATTGAAATTTAAAAATTGGAAAAAAATAATTTTTTGGTGCCATTTTATTTGAATTCACCCATATGCTTTGCTTTTCAATTTTTTGTTAACAAAACATAATACATAGATACAGTCACCGTACTTGAAGTAGTTTGTCATGCATCTTTGAGGGCTGTTCATCTGAGACAATTTATGTAAAGGAATATAAAATGTTCACTACTTATAATACAACAAGCATTTGTACAGTCTCTTACTTTAGTGCTGTAACTTCCCAAAACATGTGTGCTCTATACTACATTACACTTTTCATCAGAATTGATTAGTCCTAGGACTTATGCAGTAAAACAGCTACTTTGAGTAGCTCTGCGTTATCAGTGGATATAACAAACCTTTCCAGTCAACTCTGGGCTAAGTCCATGGAGTGTGGCTTTTGAGCCACTTAAAATACTGGGTGTGTACGGAAATTAATACTCATTTGACTTAGTCTCTGTATGAATTTTGGCAATAACCTTTTAACCCTTTCCCAAACAAGACCTGGTTTTGACGTCCCTAATAGAAAAGGCTTGGGAAAACATTGAAACAAAAGAAGAAACTGCTGATAACCAGCAGTTTCTCCTTTTGTCTCAATATTTTTTCTGTGCTATATTTACACAAATGTTATCTTTAATAACACCCATTATGTCTTTTGCCGCAGTTTTTAAAGTGGATTACCCTAAAATTTAGTTGTTTTGGAAAGGGTTAAGCTTGTAGGCAAATAGTAATAAATATGCTCTATTTTGTAGGGTTACACAGATGAACCTATCAGTAAGATATTGTGTGCTGTTGAAGATGGTCAAATTGTGCAGTTAGACAGGTAAATATATTCCAACTTTCATATGTTCATTATGAGTGTAAAGCATGTGTAGAGAACTGTTGATTCTCTGTCTATTAGATAGGTTTTCAACAGTTTTTCTAAATAAAAACAAAGATTTTATTTCGGAATTAAGCTTGATAACAGATCTCTGGCATAAAAAGCACCATTGACCAAGACTGTTTTAACTTCACATTAATGTTTCCCATAGTGATCAGATGAAGGATATGTCACCTAAGCATGTTCTGCCTACTTAGAAAATTTGGTATTGAAACACATTTGTCCCCGAATGAGACATGATATTCATGGTCCTCTTGTCTACTTACATACATAATTTTGTTAGTGAAACCCATTTATCCACTGAATGAGACATTATTAACCCTTTCCCAAACGTCAAAATTTTAGGGTTATCCACTTCAAAAACTGCCTCAAATGACAAAATGGATGTTATTAAAGATACAATTTGAGTAAAATATGGCATAGAAAATATTGAGACAAAAGGAGAAACTGCTGGTTTTCAGCAGTTTTTTCTTTTGTTTCAATGTTTTCCCAAATCTTTTCTATTAGGAACGTCAAAACCAGGTCTTGTTTTGGAAAGGGTTAATTTTGGTGTATGATATTGATATTGGACAGTAAATGAGAGCCACCAGTTATATCTATGATCCAAATGAGACCTTGTTATAATAAATATCCATGAATTGATGTCTGAATATTTGTACAGAATTTCCCAGGGGTGCATGAATGAATGGTCTACTTGAACCTTATCCTCTGAAACTTGACTTTATAACCATAAACGAACTGTCTGTTATGGTCTGATAGGAATCATGATACTTATATTACATTATTCTTTTTCCTTTTTCTATGATAACTTTGTTTAATTTACACAAGAAATTTTGGAATTACCGCGCAAAAATAAGCGATGAAGCAAAAGGCCTGCGCGTACACAATGTCTTTTCTTTGAACGTTTCCTAAGAAGCGTGTGAACTCTGATATTTACAAGGATAATGTATCTTACCAACCTTATGCATCCATTGTACCGATATGAATATAGGAACCACAAAATTATGTTCTAAGCTATGAAAGACTGTCCCACACGCAATACAGTCCGGACTCAGTAAAATGTTATTTCAGCATTTCTCTCATTTATTGAAATGTCCCCGATGTTGCAGGTTTGGGTCAAACGAAGAGAGCTTTGGCCTGCGACCAGGTCAGCTTTTGAATATCATGACAACGAATTCATTCGTTTGCTTTATATGTGTATCGTGATGGGAAGTATCCAGATCATTCTTTTAAATAATTGGAAAAGTTATGAACTAACCCGAACTCATTGATTTTGGCTCTGTAAAATACGACGTTATGTAGACGTCGCTTTACGACGTCAAAGTGATCCGTACATCGTTTATGTATGTTTTTACAATTGTAAAATATTATGTTATAAGTATTGTATCAATATAAATGATATATGGACTTATCGGACACGATTTCCTCTTTTTAGGTATATAAGTTTTAGAAAAATCCGAATGCATATAATTTACGTACGAAGGCAGTCCGGGAACTTTCTGACTGTACCTCGTACATATGTATACTGTAGTACGCATTTTTCATTCATTTTACATGTCGGGGGCTTGGTGCAAAACTATTGTAACTACATTTTGTAAAATTTTACAGGAGAGGGAAAAACTTTATAGACTTTCTCAAAGTTAAAGAGGAAAAATGTTTTTAAAATTCTAAATATCTTTCTAAGTATACAGAGTTGAAACCTTATATTAGAACATGTGATGTATTCCTTCCTAAAGATTCAGAAAATGCAAAAATATGTGGTTACGATATTTTTGCACTGAGTCCTTGATGTGCTGTTGTAATAAAATTACGATGACGTTGTACGAAACGTTTGGCAATATTGACCATTAATATGAAGAATTCAATTAGTTTTTCATGTATCTACAAAGCTTTGTTCACCAATGTCTTCAATATCATAATTAAACCTACTTCCAGAAAACAAAAGTATGTACGTAAAATGTTGAAGTATTTTGTCAATTTAAAAGAAGATAAAGGATATTGATGGAGAACGAGATGATAGTGATCTTTTGAGTACTTCTTCACCTTCTCTCTCAATGTCTTCTCTTCAATTGATTCCAATGAAACTTCATGATAAATATATCTTTTGTAGAGTAATTCATGTTGTATAGTTGTGTAATCACGAACAAAATGTTTGTAAGGATGTGTATTATACTGATGTAAAATGGTTTATTAAAAAAAAAAAATGTTTTAAAAAAAAAAAAAAAAAAAAAAAAAAAAATCTTTTTCCTGGAAATTTAATTCTTTCCCAAGTGACTTAATATTTCGTTGCTGTAATATTAATGCTGCTACAATCAACAAAACAGATGTTGATAAACATAGGATTTGTTTTTTAGCTCCACTGGCCGAAGGCCAGCGGGGCTTATGTCATGGCCCTGTGTCCGTCGTCCGTGCGTGCGTGCGTGCGTCCGTGCGTAAACTTTTTCTTTAAACATCTTCTTCTCCAAAACTACTGGACCAATTTCAACCAAACTTCACAGGAATCTTCCTTGTATGAACCTCTTCCAAATTCCTTCAAAAAAATAAATTCTGTGTAGAACTTGAATTTTAATTAATTTAATTGATTTAAATTTTTGAAAAATCTTTAAAAATTCTTCTTCTCCAAAACTGCTGGACCAATTTCAACCAAACTTCACAGAAATCTTCTTTGCATAAATCTCTACCAAATTCCTTCATAAAAATAAATTCCGTGCAGAACTTGAATTTTAATTAATTTAATTGATTTAAATTTTTGAAAAATCATTAAAAATTCTTCTTCTCCAAAACTACTGGACCAATTTCAACCAAACTTCACAGGAATCTACCTTGCATGAATTTCTACCAAATTCCTTAAATAAAAAAATAAAATCTGTGCAGGACTTGAATTTTAATTAATTTAATTGATTTAAATTTTTGAAAAATCATTAAAAATTCTTCTTCTCCAAAACTACTGGACCAATTTCAACCAAACTTCACAGAAATCTTCCTTGCATGAATCTCTACCAAATTCTTTAAAAAGAATAAAATCTGTGCCCAACTTGAATTTTAATTAATTTATTTAATTTAAATTTTTGAAAAATCTTTAAAAATTCTTCTTCTCCAAAACTACTGGACCAATATCAACCAAACTTCACAGGAATCTTCCTTGCATGAATCACTTCTTAATTCCTTAAAAAGAAATAACTTCTGTGTAGAACTTAGATTTTAATTGAATTAGTTAAATTAAATTTTCGAAAAATCTTTAAAAAAAATCTATAATTCCTTCAAAAAATGTCGTGCAGAACTTGAATTTTGATTAATCAAATTAAATTATTTAATTAAATTGAATTTTCGAAAAATCGTTAAACAATCTTCTTCTCCAAAACAACTGGACCAATTTCATCCAAACTTCACAGGAATCTTCCTTGCATGTATGTCTTCCAAATTCCTTCACGATCGGATGAAAAACTTGGCCGCTGTGGGCTAGGCTTATTTTTCGCTATATTTGAAACATAGAGTAATTTTAAGAAAATTTTTAAAAACATTTTTCCTCCATAATCAGTTATTGGATTCCATTCTGGTGTAGCATGAATCTTCTTTTGGATAGATCTCTATTGTATTCCTTGAAGAATTTCATAGTCTGAAAGCCAGTGGAGCGATACAGGGCCATCATGGCCCTCTTGTTCTTGCAAATTATGTCCCACAAGACACTAAGGACAACAATTGCATTTACTAGGTGTTGAGAAACAGGCGATGCTTGAGTTTTGCCTGTTAATGTGTCATGAGACTTTTGACAGACAAAAAAGTCCTTTAATGCTTTAATGAATTTATTTGTCCTTTATCTTATCTTAGAAAGGACTAAAGGTATGACAGCATGTAAGATGTTGGGCAATGCAAAACATGACATGTGAATAATCTGGAGTGTTTCACGGAAAAATTAAATCTCAGATTGACATTTTGTGATTAATAAGAAAGAAAGATGGACATTTTTTTGTCATGATACATAAAGTTTTCTTGTACTCCTCAAGAGAACATATTGTTTTAATTGTGTCTGTCCATCTGTCTGTCCAAAAACTTCACATTTGATTTTTCTCCAATACAAAGCTCAAATGGTATGTAACTTTCTTTCAATGATATCAATCTGTTCCATACAATTTGACCTTTCTCAGGGTCTCAGGGTCATCCTTTAACTCTTATCAACCCTTTACAGGAAAACATTTTAGAAAAATGGCCATTCCGGGGGCATTCATGTTTCAAAAGCTCATTTTATTTTGATGTTATGTGGACATGAGTTGCATGTGACAGGGCCTTAAGCAATTTTGTTTAATAGGCTAAATATTGGTAATTGTAGGATATGACAATAAGGGTATAGTATTGTTTTACCATTGTCTGTCTTTCCACCTGTCTGTTCAAAACATTAAATAACTTTTTGGAGCGTTGTACTTTACAAACACATCCTGTTCATAAAGTTTGAATTATCTTGAGTTTATACTGGTTCACGTTAAAAAGAGGATTGCTTTTGTCTGTACTTTAATATAAAAGTGCTGAAAGATGAGATTGTTTGAAGTATATGATATTTCCATATATGTTCCAGCAATTTTTGCTTTTAATAACTTATCTGTATAATACTCACTTTAATTTGTTTTTGCACTTTAACCCTTTCCCAAACATTAACATATTTTTAGGCATCAAGAAGTTAAAGATTTGGAAAATGTTGAGGAAGAGGGGGAAATACTGATAACCAACATAATTTTCATACTATTCAGATTTACTTTGGTGTCTTCAACACCTTTAACCTTTTCCCTAGCAAGACCTGGCCCCAGTTTCTCGAAAAAACTTAAGTATATTCTCATGAGTTCATGCTCAACTTCTATTCAATACCAATCAACGTTGATTGGTATTCAATTGAAGTTCATGTGGATTTCGTGCGATTTGAGCACGATGCTCAGATTTGAGCATGAGAACATACTTAAGTTTTTTTGAGAAACCGGGGCCTGGTTTTGATAATGTCCCTATTAGAAAATGCTTTGGAAAACTTTGAGGTAAAGAAGAAAATGCTGATAATCAGCATTTTCTCTGTTTGCCTCAATATTTTCCAAGGCTTGATTTTACACAGACCCTATCTTTATCAACATGAATTTTGTTGGCTACAACTCCTGTCCAGTTGGGCAAGTCTAAAATTTTGCTGTTTAGGAAAGGGTTAAATTGGAATAGTCGAAATTCTTACCATTTTGACAAGACTGAATTCAAAAGCTAAAGACAAAATTTGAAAATGCATGGAATTGTTAGGCATGTCAAATCCCTTATCTGTCTGAAAGAAAACAATTAACTCTTTCCCAATCAAGATATCCCTGATATAAAAGGATTGGGAAAACATTGAGGCAAAAGAAGAAAATGCTGGTAACCAGCATTTTCTCCTTTTGCCTCAATATTTTCTGTGCAATATATTGCATGAAGCATATCTTTACTAACATATAATTTTTCATCTGCTGCTGCTTTCAAATTCAACCTCCATAGAATTGTATTGTTTGGGAAAGGTTTTTTTTCTGAGGAACAGTGATTGATTAGAATGAAAAGGAGACAATTATCTTTTTTATGTCTTTTTCGATTTTGTTGGGCTTAACAACATTTCCTTCTTGAATATAAAAAAAATGCTTCTGTACTTTAAAAAATCCTTTCTCAAACTGCCAAATTTTAGGGTGGTGCAATTTGACAGCTGCTGTAAATGACAAATGGACTGTAGTAAGGATAGGATATGTTAACCATATAGGATTGAAAATATGGAGGAAATAGGAGAAAACCATGGTTATTTCGTAACTCTTTTCTTCCAGAAATGTTTAAATCAGGTTTTGTTTTGGAATGGAAAGAGTTAGATTATGAAAGTAATATAAAAACAAAATGATTTTGAGACAGTTTGAAGCATATCAGGTTGCAGTATCAAGATTTCAGACAAAATATTATGACATTGATGGATTAGAATGAAAGAGAGACAATTGTTTTCCTTTTTCTGAATAATTAATCAACTTCTATTTCATGCTCTGCAACAAGTTTCAAATTGGAACAGTACTAGCAATTTTACCCGTCTCGAAATTTGACCTTTGACCTCGATGACCTTGACCCCTCGATGACCTTGACCTATCCGGGGCTGCCCTCCACCTAATCCTGTCCCGTAACCCGTAAGCAATCCCGTCCCGTAACCCGTAAAAACGATACCCGTAACCCGTAAAAACATAAGTTTGACCTTTGACCTCGATGACCTTGACCTTTCAAAAAATGAACCCCTCAAGCTAATACCCGGGGCCACCCTCCACCTTCCCTCCAAGTTTGGTGAAGATCGGCCCAAGGACCTGGGAGGAGTAGGGGGACAAACGGACAAACGGACAAACGGACAAACGTTGCTCAAATTATAGTATGATACAATTTTGTCATTTTGCTCCATGCAATCATGTCCCGATATGAACCCATTAACACAAAGCAAAATTTCAAATTGGTCCATGTTCAAAGATTTAATCATTTTGCAGATTCTATTTCAATTCATTCGCTTGAAATTCTACAGTTTTTATCTCCCTGGGTAGAAAATATTGTGGGAAATGAAGAAATTGCTTGTCACAAGCAATTTCTTCATTTTCCACAATGTTTCCTAAAGCCTTTATCTTTGGGGGGGAGGGGGATGTCATTACATGAGAATTAGTTAGTCAAAAGATTGACAATTTGTGGGATGATCCTATCCAATATGGACCTGTCATATTTTGTACATTGTGTGGGGACATTTTATAGAAACAATTATCTAGGTGGCAGAGTGATTTATTGCAGTGAAACAGAGACAATTATTAGCTCACCTGAGCACAAAGTGCTCAAGGTGAGCTATTGTGGTCACTCAATGTCCGTCGTCCGTCCGTCCGTCCGTCCGTCTGTCCGTCCGTCTGTCCGTCCGTCCGTCTGTCTGTCAACAATTTGGTGTTAACACTCTAGCATCCACAAAAGTCGGCCAATCTTAATCAAACTTGGTCAAAGCATTAGTATGGTCATAAGTTCTCGGATGAGTTCGATTATGGGCCTGATCGGACTTGGAAGTCTGGAGTTATTTGCCCTTGAACATAAAAAATAGCTAGTTTTGACCTTGTTAACACTCTAGCATCTACAATTATTGATCAATCAAGACAAAACTTGGACATAATGTTGGAGACCATAAGATCTCGGATGAGTTAAATTTTCAGTCTGATCTGACCAGAAAGACGAGAGTTATGTGCCCTTTAATTTGACAAAATTGCCATTTTTGGCAGTTTTCGACCTTGTTTACACTCTAGAATCTAAAATTATTAATCAATCAAGACAAAATTTATACACAATATTGGGGGTCATAAGATCTTGGATGAGTTTGATTTTCAGTTTGATCTGATCAGAAAGTCGAGAGTTATGTGCCCTTGAACTTGACAAAATTGCCGTTTTTGACTGTTTTCGACCTTGTTAACACTCTAGAATCTACAATTATTAATCAATCAAGACAAAACTTGGACACAATGTTTGGGATTATAAGATCTTGGATGAGTGTGATTTTCAGTCTGATCTAATTAGAAAGTCGAGAGTTATGTGCCCTTGAACTTGACAAAGTTGCCATTTTTGACTGTTTTCGACCTTGTTTACACTCTAGAATCTACAATTATTGACTAATCAAGACAAATTTTGGACACAATGTTGGAGACCATAATATCTTGAATTAGTTTGATTTTCAGTCTGATCTTACCAGAAAGACGAGAGTTATATGCCCTTGAATTTGATAAAATTGCCATTTTCAGCTGTTTTTTACCTTGTTTGCACTCTAGAATCTACAATTATTAATCAATCAAGACAAAACTTGGACCCAATGTTGGGGATCATAAGATCTCGAATGAGTTTGATTTTCAGTCTGATCTGATCACAAAGTGGAGAGTTATGTGCCCTTGAATTTGATAGAATTGCCATTTTCGGCCGTTTTCGACCTGTTTTACACTCTAGACTCTACAATTAGTAATTAATAAAGACAAAACTTGGACACAATGCTTTGGACCATAAGATCTCAGATGAGTTCGATTTTTCAGTCTGATCTGATCAGGAAGTCTAGAGTTAATGTGCCCTTGAATTTGAAAAAAAACCTGCTTTTTCAGCTGCTTTCGACATTGTTTATACTCTAGAATCTACAATTATTTATCAATCAAGACAAAACTTGGACACAGTTGGGCACCATAAGATCTCGTATAAGTTGGATTTTCACAACGTTATTGACCATAAATTCGTTCTCAGTCTTAAAGTCATAAATATTTATTGAATTGAACAAAAGTGTTGCTCATATCATTTTGGTTCAGGTGAGCGATATAGGACCATCATGGTCCTCTTGTCTGTTGATCCCTTCCCCTTAACCAACACAGGGTTTGGAACCATATGAATAGAATCTACATTGGAAAACATTGAGGAAAAAGAAGAAAATATTATGAGATCCAATATGGAGTTGTATTTGTTTACACCTAGCATCCGCAAATATTAGCCAGTCTTGACCAAACTTTGTCAAAATAAGTACAGTCATAAGTTCTCGGATAAGATCCATTATGGGACCTGGAAGTCTGGAGTTATGTGCCCTTCCTTGAACATCAATAATAGCAAGATTTGACTGTTTGCACTCTAGCAACTACAATTATTGATCAGTCAAGACAAAACTTGGACACAATATTTGTGACAATAAGATCTCACTCAAGTTTGATTTTCAGTTTGAATGGATGTGAAAGCTATGAGTTATGTGCCCTTGAATTTGACAAAATTGCTGTTTTTGACTGTTTTCAGCATTGTAAACACTCTAGCATCTACAATTATTGAACAATCAAAACAAAACTTTGACACAGAATTACTTATCATAAGATCTCGGATAAGTTAAATTTTCAAATTGATCTGACCAGAAAGTTATGAGTTATTTGCCCTTGAGTTTGACACAATTGCCGTTTTTGACTGTTTTCGACATTGTTCACACTCTAGCATAAAAATTATACAATTATAGATAAATCAAGAAGAAACTTGGTAACAATGTTGGTGACTATAAGATCTCACATGAATTAGATTTTCAATTTTATCCGACCAGAACGTCATGAGTTATGTACCCTTGGATTTTACGAAATGTGCTGTTTTCGACTTTATTTACACTCTAGCATCTACAATCATTAAATAGTAATTAATCAAGACAAAACTTCAATGTGCACGAAGTTGCACACTAACAACTACCGAAAACGTCTTTAAGAAAAAATTGTTGAAAATAAAGAAATAGCTTTTGACAAGCAATTTTTAGCTCCACTGGCCTTTCAGGCCAGCGGGCTATTGTCATGGCGATGTGTCCGTCGTGCGTCAGTGCGTCCGTAAACTTTTTCTTTAAAAATCTTCTCCTCAGAAACCACTGGATGGATTTCAACCAAACTTCACAGGAATGATCCTTGGGTGACCCTCTCTCAGATTCCTTCAAAGAATTTGGATTGAACCAGAATCACCTGAGTTATCTGCCCTTGATTGTCAAAAATAGCTGATTTTGACTTTATTTTTACTCTAAAATCTACAAATATTAACCAATCAAGACAAAACTTGGACAGAATATATATCAGCATAATATCCTGCCTGGGTGTAATTTTCAGTGTAATCGGAATTTTACATCTTGAGTTATGTGCCCTTGAATTTGACAAAATTGCCATTTTCGACTTTGTTTTCACTCTTACAATCGTAATTGTTAACCAATCAAAATGATATTTGGACAGAATCTAGTTGACAATAAGATATTGCTTATGTGTAATTTTCAGGATGATTGCATTGCTACAATCTGAGTTATGTGCCCTTGAAATTGATAAAATTTTTGTTTTCAACACTTTTCACTTTTGTGGCCACGATTATAGACTAATGATGACAAAATTTGGACAGAATGATGCTGACCATAAGATCTTGCAAGAGTTTAATTTTCAACTTGATTATAAACTCACATACTGAATTATGTGCCCTTGAATTTGGCATAATTACAGTTTTCAACTTTATCATCACTCTAAAAATCCCCAAAATATTGGTCAATCATTTACCTTCTTTTTGCTTTGACCACATGATTGCTTCTTTTTACTTTGATTTCGCTCTAAGAACCACAAGTTTTGAGAAATCTAGTTTTTCTTTGACCACATTGCTGTATTTTACTTTCTTTCTGCTCTAAGAACCACAAGAATTTAATAATATATAAGTTTAAGCATTTAGATAAATTTGTCAATTTTTTTATAGTAAACCACAAGAAATTCAGGCCTGTGGAGCGACTCGAGACCTTCAGGTCTTTCTAGTTTATATTCTGCAATGTTTCCTGTAAGTCAGAATGACCAAAAATGTAAATTTTAATTCTTTTACAATTGTCATCTGCAACATCTTTGAACTTGTATCGGTCATGGGTTAGGATGATAATCAATCGAATAATGAATTACTCCATCAGTCCTTTAGACTGGGGGTAATTTGCTGGAATCAGATTTTAGTGAAAAGCAAATGATAGAGAAAATTCTCTCTCATGCATGTTAACCTATTAGCAGACAACAAATCCACATACTTGAAAGGTTTTACAGAAAAATGTTGAGACAAAAGAAGAAATTGTTGGTTATTGGCATTTTCTTCTTTTGTCTCAATATTTTTTCAAAACCTTTTTTTTATGAGAAAGAGGCGATAATATGCAGGCTTCATCAGTCCATAAACCTTTCTTAAATGACACACTAAATTCTTACTTGACAGCCTTTGCCTAAAACTACAGCAATCAACTTTTCTTCCTTCGCCTTTGTTTTTATCAAATCTATAATTATATGTGTATTAGGGACATCAATATGAGGACATTTTTAAAAGTATTTTACGCAATTTATGTCTTGAAACAGATCACTCTTCTTTTCAGAACTGTCATTTTAGTTGGAAAGTGTTAATATTTTAGTCACCAGATAATGGCATGGCAGTGAAATGATCGGTTTCTATTTTAGGGCCAGAAAATAACCTGGCTTTTAACTGCTGAGAAATTGAACCTGTCTTTATTCAGAACTCCATCAACTATTATCCCATTACCACACAATAAAAAGCATCTAACCTTTCCATAATTTATAAAGTTTGGGATGAAAAAAATCCAACCATTTCTTTTCACCAACTGAGTTGCAATATCATAATTATTCAAATAAGAATTTTGGTTGACTAAGGAAAACTTGGGAAAGGTGACTTAGAAGCAGGGTTGAATTCTGTCAAATCATGGACTTGAGATTTAAGTTAGACAAACTTTGCAAGAGTATTATTTTAGATGACTGTGAAATACAATTTGGACCAATCAAAAACAATGTCATCTATTGTGTTGACTTGCTGTTCCTCAAATGATAACATTTTTTTGCGGTCCAGTTTGCAAGGCAGAAAACTGCTGCAGATGACGAAATTGACAATATTGAAATATGATTTGTGGTAATTGTTGCCACAAAAATATTGAGGAAAAAGGAGAAAATGCTGATCATCAGCATTTTCTTTTTTTGGCTTAGTATTTTGCCAAACCTTTTCTACTATGAACATTAAAACAAGGTATTATTTTGGAAAGGGTTAACATATAGGAAGCTAATATAGGATTCAGAAAAAGATGTTCTTGTCAATCAGACAAGCTGTCAGTAGAAAATTGACAAGTCAAAAACATACTGAACTGAGACTAGCAATATTCAGTTCAGTCCATAAGATAATCAGAGCAGTCTACTATATAAACAAGATAAATGTTAAACACAAATGCCCTCTGAAAGGTCTGATGTTTCTGAATTGTGACCTCGATTAATGACCTTGACATTGGTATGGATAATGATCAGTCTGTACAAATGTGCTGTTCTCAAGTCTTGCAGTAGTGATGTACTAACCCATCAATTGATGTTCAATGTTGTTGTTCTATGTTAATTCTTTCACGAATGATTAAAAATTAGATTGATCAAATTTGATAGGTGTTACAGACAACAAAATTGATGTTACATTTGAAAATTCTAACATGGAAAACAATGAGGGCAAAGGAAAAAAAGAATTGTTTGTCCATCCATTTGTCTATCAAAGAAAGTTTCAATGGCCCTTTCTTCATAATTATTCAATATACACAGCTCAAATTTGGTGTGAAATCTTCTTTCAAAGATATCTATGTGTTCCATGCAATATGACCTTTTTGCAGGTCATCCTTTAATCCTTATCAATCCTTAACATGGCACTTAACATGAAAATTTGAAGTGAAAACCCCAACATTGACGCTATGGATTACGCAAACAACTCAACATAATGATATTTTTAGTGTTGCTGACCATATTACTTATCTTATTCCAGATGGAATGTGAACTGTTCACTGTTTATGTTTACAGATGGAATGTGAACTGTTCACTGTTTATATTTACAGATGGAATGTGAACTGTTCACCGTATCAGGGTGTAGATCCAGATCCGGGCGAGGAGAAAGAAGAAACCAAAGATCGACTGCCTTTAGACGTCTTCAACAACTACTTCAGTCTCGGTGCAGACGCTCATGTAGCTCTGGAATTCCATGAATCTCGAGGTGAGCAGCGTTAACCCATTACCACACATTTAGGAATGTTTACGCCCCTGAAGTAAAGGTTGGAAAAACATTAAGGCAAAAGAATAGAATGCTTATGATCTCCATTTGCCTCAATATTTTCTTTACAAAAAGTCTTTATAAACATCCATTTTGTCTTATGCAGCAGCTTTTAAATTAGGCAACGTGAAAATTTTGTCATCAGTGGTAATGCATGGGGCAACAGATTTCCATTATAAGTTATGTGCAAGTACTAATGTCAAATGTAAAGTCGGGCAGAAGACATTAAATATAGTGTGGTATGGTATAGTGAATATAAATAGAAAACAGAACATTTTCATCCAAATTTTTCCAAGCCACTCTTGGGAGATCAACAAAAAAGAAAGAACTTAGATGATGAACATTTATATTTACAAATTGTACCACCATTTTATCATTGCTTGAAAGGGTTGTACAAGAATAATATTATTGCCATTTATCTTTGTGTCTATTCCTATCTTTTGATTTGGAACAAATTATTCTCTTGATATCAATAATTCACTATTCTACCTTTGATGTGTCTTATATATAGCAATTTATTTGTGGCAAATCCCTAGAATATAAACCAAAAAAGTTGATCTATTTTTGCTTAGATATCAAGCGGGATCTGGAAAAAAGGTTGCTTTATCATTAACCCTTCCCCAAACAAGACCTGGTTTTGACGACCCTAATAGAAAAGGCTTGGGAAAACATTGAAACAAAAGAAGAAACTGCTGATAACCAGCAGTTTCTTCTTTTGTCTCGATATTTTCTGTGCCATATTTTACACAAATTCTATCTTTAATAACATTTGTTTTGTCATTTGTGGCAGTTTTTGATGTGGATCAAAAAACCCTAAAATTTTGCTGTTTGGGAAAGGGTTAAGAGAGATCCCTCTTTCCAGATCAGTCTGTCCCGTAGTATCCTGATCCATGCTACTCTCTGAGAGATGCTACTGAAATGTCAAGCAGCTAAAAGAGAACATCATGGATCTTGATCAGACTCTGCATTTGCACTGATCTGGATTCATGTTGGTTTCATGTGCAAAAAGGGCCCTTTTTTCCAGATACCGCCTGATTTATTTCTCTTTGAACATACTGCTAACCAGAATTGTTATTGAACATAAAAAATATCACAATTTATTAGAATGTTTTTCAAAAGAATTTTCTCAGATTAAATTAAAGAAATGCATTAATATTATATATAAACAACAAAGCACATGTATCATATAAAAAAACCTCCAATTAAACCCTTTCACAAACAATAACCCCAATAGAAAGAGATCCATGCAAACATGGAGGAAAATGAAGAGAATCTCTTTGTGTCTAAATATTTGTAGGGCTATATTTTATGTGTATCCTATCTTCGTCAACAACCATTTTGTCATCGACAGCAGCTTTCAAATTGGAAACTCTAAAATGGTATAGTTATACGTCGCCGGAGGCGGACGTATATTGGCGTCATCTTCTCCGTCTGTCCGTCCGTCCTTCCATCCGTCCGTCCGTCCGTACGTCCGTCCACTTTTCTTGTCAACGCAACTCCTCCTAAGTTTCTGGCTGGATCTTCTTGAAACTTGGTCAATGTTATCACCTCAATTGGTAGATGTGCATGAAGGAAGGATTTTATGGTTCATTGATTTTTGCCTGAGTTATGCCCCTTAAAAACTTAGTCTCTGGGGCTTATTGAAATTGCAGCCTTGTCAACGCAACTCCTCCTAAGTTTCTGGCTGGATCTTCTTGAAACTTGGTCAATGTTATAACCTCAATTGGTAGATGTGCATGAAGGAAGGATTTTATGGTTCGTTGATTTTTGCCTGAGTTATGCCCCCTTAAAACTTAGTCTCTGGGGCTTATTGAAATTGCATTCTTGTCAACGCAACTCCTCCTAAGTTTCTGGCTGGATCCTAATGAAACTTGGTCAATGTTATCACCTCAATTGGTAGATGTGCATGAAGGAAGGATTTTATGGTTCATTGATTTTTGCCAGAGTAATGCCCCTTAAAACTTAGTCTCTGGGGCTTATTGAAATTGCAGCCTTGTCAACGCAACTCCTCCTAAGATTCTGGCTAGATCTTAATGAAACTTGGTGGATGTTATAACCTCAATTGGTAGATGTCCATGAAGGAAGGATTTTATGGTTCATTGATTTTTGCCTGAGTTATGCCCCCCTTAAAACTTAGTCTCTGGGGCTCATTGAAATTGCAGCCTTGTAAATGCAACTCCTCCTAAGTTTCTGGCTGGATCTTAATGACACTTGGTCAATGTTATCACCTCAATTGGTAGATGTGCATGAAGGAAGGATTTTATGGTTCGTTGATTTTTGCCAGAGTTATGCCCCCTTAAAACTTAGTATCTGGGGCTTATTGAAATTGCAGCCTTGTCAACGCAACTCCTCCTAAGATTCTGGCTGCATCCTAATGAAACTTAGTGGATGTTATTACCTTAATTGGTAGATATGCATGAAGTAAGGATTTTATGGTTCATTGATTTTACCTGACTTATGCCCCCTTCAATCTTAGTCTCTGGGGCTTAATGATATTTCAGCCTTGTGAACGATATTTCAGCCTTGTGAACGCAATTCCTTCCAGGTTTGTGACTGGATATTTATAAAAAACTTTTTGTGAACACAACTTTTTACAGGTTTTTGAGTGAATATTTATAAATCCTTGTCAATGTCATTTTTTTTGTCTCAAGTTTTATAAGTGGCGGCGTATATTGTGACCATGGCACTCTTGTTAGGAAAAGGGAGAGTAATGACTTTCAATGTGAAAAATTGTCGACTGACATTTTTTTTATATTTTTCTCATAAAAAAGTGGTATTTTTTAGAGGAAGCATTGAACCATTTCTCAAACTTATGAAATTTGGACCTGCCCAAATTCAAAGGTGGCAAGTAAATGAATTACTTTGTCTGAAAGAAAATTCTGTTCTTCAGATAGCACTGTGGATAATCACATGATGCAACAATTTCAGAAAATATTCAATACTTTTGTCAATACTTGACCGATTTGAATTCGGTTTGAAGCAGAGAAGATGGACAGACGTCACGCATTAGATGAATGTGTTGATTTTTTGGAAAAATCAACTGATAAAAAAAAAATGAAGATAAACCAACAATTTGGTTTATCTTCAATAACTTTTTCATCAGTTGATATTTCAAAAATCCACCACGTACAGCTTATTCCTGACATCTTCCCAACTTCTCTGCTTCAAACTGAATTCAAATTGGTCAAATATTGACAAAAATATCGACGATTTTTTTAAATTTTGAGTCACATGATTATCCACCGTGGATAGGATGGAAGATATAGAAGATCATACTTGTAAACAGCATTTTCTTCCCTTTCTATTGTATTTCCAAAACTTGAACCCTTTTCCAAACGACCAAATTACCGGGTGGTCTGATATGAAAGCTGCAGCATATGACAAAATGGATGTTACTAAAGGTAAAATTTATGAGTAATATAGCTCAGAAAACATTGAGGCAAAAGGAGAAAATGTTGATTATCAACATTTTCTTCTTTTGCCTCAATGTTTTCCCAAGCCAATTAGATTAGGGCGTCAAAACCGGGTCTTGTTTGGGAAAGGGTTAATACTAAATGGTGCAGAATGAAATGAATGTTGGCAATGATAGAGATTCAAGGCTTCATAATGTAGAAGAGACCTGGGCCCAGTTTTACTTACAAACGTAAATTATGTGATGAGATATCTGATTGAACGAGAAATATATCTCAGGCCAATCAGAGCCAATCATAGTCGTTGTTGTGTAATAATGTTTGAGTTTAAGCTGCGATATGACCCTAAGGTAGTTGAAAATGGTGTAATACCCCAATAAACTCAAACTCAAACTCATGTTTGAGTTAAACCCTTTCCCAAATGACACAATTTTAGGGTAGTCCTATTCAAAAGAAGCACAGACAACAAAATGGATGTTACTAGATGTGAAATATGTGAATGATATCAGCACATAAAACATTGAGGCAAAAGGACAAAATGATGGTCGCCAGCAATTTCTTCTTTTGTCTCAATGTTTTCCAAGTCTTTTCTATTATGGATGCCAGAACCAGGTCTTGTTTGGGAAAGGGTTAAGCAAACATTGTTTTTATACAATATTTGGTACATTTGTTAGTAAAATTGGGCCCTAATGTATAAATTAATTCTTTTTCAGAGGCCAATCCTGAAAAGTTTACAAGTCGGCTCAGAAACAAAATGTTTTATGCAGGGGTAAGTTTGCTTTTTAGCGAGCCGGGACCTTATGTCCGGGGATCTACTGTCACAGCCCTAGTGTCAGTGTCGCGTCGCCTCTTCACTTGAAAAACTTTAATCTGGTCTTTATCTTGGACACTAATAGCAAGACCTTTCATTTGGGACTGTGACCTTTGACCTAGTGACCTTGACCTTGGAGTTTGACCTTCTTTTAAAAAAAATTAACCTGGCCTATATCTCATGCACTATTACAGATAGGGCCTTGGTATTTCAGGTATGGATACCTCATGCCTTGACCTTGAGACCATGACCTTTGACCTACTGACCTTGACCTTTGACTCCTTTTTATTATACGTCCGAAGGGTCGTATTATGTTATGTCGTATTATGTTATGGCCCTGTATATCTGTCCATCAGTCTTTCCGTCCGTTAGCAATTTCTTGTGTGCGCAACTCCTCCTAGTTTTGATTGGAATTTGATCACACTTGCCACAATGAATCTCCATGGTGTCTTGTTGTGCACACCCCTTACAGAATTTAAATAACTGTTTTCGTTCTTGAATTATCTGCCCTTTAATTTGAGGAAAAATGTCCATTTTCTCAAAAATGTCCATTTTCATGTGTGCACAGCTCTTACAGTTACAGCCAGAATTTAATCAAACTAGCAACACTGAATCTTTATAGTGTCTGGTTGTGCAAACAAAAGTTTGATAACTTTTCATGTTTGAATTACCGGCCCCTGAATTGGGAAAATGGCCAATTTTACTGACAAGCCCCACTCGGGCGTATATACGCCGCTCTGCGAAGCTCTTGTTTCCTAAAAGTGAGCTATGTTGTCTGCGGACAACTTTTGTTTGTACTTGATACTTATACGCTGTGGAAGGTGCCCATATTTTGGTTTCATCTTCTATATTTGTCTGTCTGTCTGTCAGTATGAGTGTTGGTATGCTAACATCTTGTGATCCTCCTCCTCCTATTATCTGCTATATTAATTATTTTAAGGATGGATTTGGATGAATTTGTACAGAAAGTTCATAGCCACCAGACCTTTGGCATATTGTTAGGTCTTTACCATCTTAGGCTGTGTCGACTTGTGGTAAAAGGGAACTTGATGCAAATCTAAATCCTTTCCCAATAAAGCATGGAAAATATTGAGGCAAAAGAAGAAATTTAACTGCTGGTTATCAGCGGTTTCTTCTTTTTATACGCCCAAAGGGTCGTATTATGTTATGGCCCCGCTTTTCCGTCTGTCCGTCCGTCCGTTAGCAATTTCTTGTGTGTGCAACTCCTCCTACAGTTTTGATCGGAATTTGATCAAACTTGCCACAATAAATCTCCGTGGTGTTTAGTTGTGCACCTCGCTTATGGAATTCAGATAACTCTTTTCGTTCATAAATTATCTGCCCTTGAATTAAAAAAAATGCCCATTTTCTTGTGTGCGCAACTTAACCTACAGTTTTGATCAGAATTTGATCAAACTTGCCACAATGAATCTCCATGGTGTCTAGTTGTGCACACGGCTTACGGAATTTAGATAACTTTTTATGCCCCCGATAGGGAGGCATCATAAATTTGACTTGTCCGTCCATCTGTCCGTCCGTCTATTTTAGTACAACATTCCTTGGCACATTACCTTTTTGAAGACACATACTTTGATGACCTTGACCCTGGATGACCTTGACCTTATGACGATCAAAGCGGTGTCGGGGGCATTGTCATCTTACAGTGACAGCTCTTGTTTTGTTCTTGAGTTATCTGCCCTTGAATTTAAGGAAAAATGCCCATTTTCTCAAAAAAGCCCATTTTCTCCTGTGCGCTACTTCTACAGTTTCAACCAGAATTTAATCAAACTTGCCACAATGAATTTCTATGGTGTCTTGTTGTGCAAACAAATTTTTGATAACTTTTCATGTTTGAATTATCTGCCCTTGAATTGAAAAAATGGCCAATTTTTACTGACAAGCCCCTCTCGGGCGTATATGCGCCGCTCTGCGAAACTCTTGTTTCTCAGTGTTTTCCCAAGCCATTTCTGCTAGGGAGATCAAAATATGGACTTGTTTGGAAGGGTTAAATGCTTCCTTCTATGAGGTTGGTAAGTTACAGACAAAAGTTGAGAAAAAGTGTCAGTCATTGGGTCTTACAATGTCTGAAAATTTGCGAGTCTGAAAAAGAATCTGTCAGACCAAAGGACCAAGTCATTTAAACAAGAACAAATTATGCCAGAAATAGTAAATTCACAATTAAAATGCTTAAAAATCCTTGATGGAAAGAAGAAATCCTTTATAAACTATTAATTTGTTTTTGGTTTGACCTAAAATGAGTGAAATGACACCTGCAAAACTGTTAGACAGTCGGACTGACAGAGACTGAAAAATTGTCAGACATGTCTGACGGACTAACAAATTTCGGGAAGTCTGAAGTTATGAATTTATTTGTTAGCAGTGTCGTTGTGTATTTACAGGCTGGTGGGAGGGACATGCTGAAGCGAAGTTGGAGAGGTTTTTCTGAACAAATTCAATTAGTCGTAAGTAATTACTATCAGCCATAAAAACTTGATTGATTCAGAGATTTATGTTACAAAGAGATACCTTTTTGAAATGTAATTACTTTGTCTTTAATTGAGGAAAAATCAAGTGCCATATTATAGTCATTTTTTAGCTCGACTTTTCGAAGAAAATGACAGCTTTTACTGTCACCCGGGCGTCGGCGTCGGCGTTGGCGTTGGCGTTGGCGTCGGCGTTGCAACAAAGGTTAAAGTTTTTTCAAACATCAATGACTTCCATACTATCAAAGGGATTCAACCCAAACTTGGAATACTTATTCACCATCACACCCTCTACCTTACTATCAGGGCCCATGACCCTGGCTCCACTATATTTGGAGTTATGCCCCCTTTATACTAAGCAACTTAGAAAGTCGAGCGCGCTGTCTTCGGACAGCTCTTGTTATAGCCAATTAAGGCTTTCAAGCAGCTTTAAGTGCTGATGTTGATAATAGTATAGGAAAATTCATTTAATCAGGACCTATGTATTCTGTTGTTCATATTTTTTTATCGACTTGTTGTTTATCTGTTTCAGTGTGATGGGGTAGATTTCACCCAAAAGATTGTTGATATGAAATTACATTCACTACTTTTTCTTAACATTCCAAGGTAAACAATCTGTTTTACTCTGAGCAACAAATACATGTGTAAGAGGGACTTAAGACATTCTAGATTATTTATTTCAAATCCAAACCCAATGTTGTGAGTACACAGTTTAGAAAATTCAAATATGTACCCACAACATAAGGTTTGATGAACAATTAACCCTTTCCCAAACAGCAAAATTTTAGGGTGCTCCACTTCAAAAACTGCCAGAAATGACAAAATTGATGTTATTAACCGTTTCCCAAACAAAACCTGCTTTTCACGTCCCTAATAGAAAAGGCTTGGGAACACATTGAAACAAAAGAAGAAACTGCTGATAACCAGCAGTTTCTCCTTTTGTCTCAATATTTTCTTTACCATATTCTACACAAATTTTATCTTTAATAATATCCACTTTGTCATTTGTTGCAGTTTTTGAAGCGGATCACCCTAAAATTTTGCCGTTTGGGAAAGGGTTAAAGATAGGATATGTGTAAAATATGGCATAGAAAATATTGAGACAAAAGGAGAAACTGCTGGTTATCAGCAGTTTCTTCTTTTGCCTCAATGTTTTCCCAAGCTTTTTCTTTTAGGGACGTCAAAACAAGGTCTTGTTTGGGAAAGGGTTAAAGAAATTTTCCATGTTGAAAAGTCATTACCCAATCTTATCTTTGCTCTGCTTATTGTGTCCTATAGCACTTTTAGTGACAAGGCACTAGTATGGGGTATTTGTCCTCTAGGCAACAATTCTAGTTTTGTAATAAGAATAAGGGGTAATAAGAAACAAAATAGTGTCGGAGTGCACAGGCAATACTTTACAACTAGATGTATTCAATTTAACATCCAATCAACGACTAGATGTATTCAATTTAACATCCAATCATCTATGAAGCACCTGATGTCCTTCTTGTCACCATAACTACAGAAGGGAATGTGTTATACAACACTAAAATGTGTAAATTATACATGTAGGTGCACTGTCATAGAAAAATGGAAACCCATGGAATTATTAACCCTTTCCCAAACAAGACGTCTCTTATAGAAATGGCTTGGGAAAATAGTTAGACAAAAGAAGAATCTGCTGAAAACCAGCAGTTTCTCCTTTTGCCTTGATATTTCCTATATTGTTCATAAATCTTTACTTTAATAACCTAAACTTACTCAACACTAAAATGTGTAAATTATAGGTGCAATGTCATAGTAAAATGGGAATCCTTAGAATTAGTAACACTTTCCCAAACGATAGAATTCTTGAGATATCCAATTTAAAAGCTGTTGTAGACAACGAAATGGATGTTGAAAAGACTGAATTTGTGTTTAATATAGTCAAGAAAATATTGAAGCATAAGGAGAAAATGCTGATTATCAGCATTTTCTTCTTTTGCTTCAATGTTTTCTCGAGCATTTACTATTAGGGACATCAAAACCCGGTCTTGTTTGGGAAAGGGTTAAGATACTTAACTATCAGTTGTGGACAGCCTGCACAAAACTTGTACCTTTGCCATCACTTATTATCTTTTGCCTTCTGTAAATTCGCACTAGTTTGTTTACGGACAGCCCTAGAAAAGTTGTCATTGAAGACAGAAAAGTTTAAATGATATGACAGTGCCATTTCGTAACCAACTTAAACTTATTGAACAAAAGAAATATGACGATATTGGACATGATTTTCTTGTTTGGGATATGTTCAAGAGGATAATAGACACAAATGTTTTCTCAAATGTCTTTCAGATATGCAAGTGGTACAGTACCCTGGGGTAACCCGAACGCCGCGGGGTTTGAACCACAAAAACATGATGATGGGTATCTAGAAGTTATCGGATTTACTTATTCCTCATTGGTAGGTATAATCTAGACTAGGGCTGAAACAAGAAACTTGAATACAGCTTGTTCTACTAAATAATATGAGCCGCGACGCGAGAAATGCGGAATTCAGCATAAGCGAAAACAAAGACGCAGATCAGCTTCGCGGTAACCGCGAATCTGATCAGCGTCTGTGTTTTCGCTGGTGAGAAAGTTTAGTTCTTCTTCTTCCCATGTACGAAATTTCGTGACTCTAATCTCTTTCTGCGGCTGTACAGCCTCATTTGTATCGGATCTGGTCAAAACTCCCGAAGACCGATTTTCTCGTGTCGCAGCTCATATTCAGTAGTACCAGAGTACGTCCTGTACTTAGAGAATGATGACCGAGCACCTGTACATATAGAATGATGACTCTAAACTCAATAACATTGTACAGTGTAGGAGATACACATTGACTCACCTGTATTTTCCTATGATTTCTGTGTTAGCAAACGAGTCTGCCTTCCTATTGTATGAATTTACAACATTTTATACACTGTTTTGAATTGTGACAACTATCAGCTAAATTTGATCAGATCTAGAATTGAAAATTCAAAATAAGTTGAATGTGAAAATTCATCTTTGAGTAACGGGTACTAAATTTCTACCTGGGTACTGTAGATTTTGCTCCTGCTTTCAGTACATGTACTTAGATTTACAAAATTTTGATGACCCTTTATTGAAACATCCGGAGTATATTGTTTTACTCGTGTCTGTCTTTCTGTCCCTCTGTCTGTCGTAAAAAACTTAACATTGGCCATTTTAGGGGTATTTGAGTTTCACTGATTAACGCATCTTGTGTGTTCCTGATTTCAGGCAACTTTACAAATAGGGGGTCACGGTGAAAGAATCACACAATGTCGTGAAGTGACACTAACCACTTCAAAACCAATCCCGATGCAAGTAGACGGGGAGCCTTGTAGACTGGCTCCCTCTGTTATTACGATTACGCTACGAAATCAAGCCATAATGATCATGAAGCCAAAACGAAGAGGGTCTGTGCCTATAACAAATGAGTAAGTATCTTGAATGTAACTTATTCATGGACTTGCATTTTGAAATAGAAGTCTTTACAGTTTTTTAGAATGACATAGATCCAGGTCAGCCTGCACATACATGCAGTCAGAGCAAGATCTATGTTGCACTCTAATAGCAACTGTTTTTGTTTCGTGGTAATAGATTGAAATAATACATTTATTGCAGAATTTTCCAAATTGAATATGGAAAAAAATATATATATTTTCTTCTTTTCTTGTGATGTTTTCCAAAATAGGCTGCCAAAATTTGGGGATTGTTTTTGAAAGTAATGCAGACCTTTTGATCTTTAAGTATAAAAAAACCAATTATATAAGGCTTCTTCCATTGTAGGGAAAAAATTGAACAGTATCATTTTTCAGGAAACAATCTGCATCCTAATTGCTTTCCTTGATGACGGTTTCAAAATACATATGAGCAGGGATCTTGCAAAAGGGGCTCTAAGTCCTTTCCCAAATGACAAATTTTAGGGTGATCCACTTCAAAGAATGCCACAAATGACAAAATGGAAGTTATTTAGGATAGAATTTTTGTAAAATATGACGGAGAAAATATTGAGACAAAAGAAGAAACTGCTGATTATCAGCAGTTTCTTCTTTTGTTTCAATGTTTTCCCAAGTCTTTTCTATTAGGGACGTCATAACCAGGTCTTGTTAGGGAAAGGGTTAATTGGCATTTGAGAACAACATGGATCCATGCTGTGCTCTGATAGCTTTATCATGACCATTGCATCTGTAAGATGGCAACATGAATCCTGATCAGACTGCACTTCAGCACAGGCTGATCTAGAGACATGGTACTCTCAAATGCTTTAACCCATTCCCAAATAAGACCTGGTTTTGATGTCCCTAATTGAATTGTCTTGGGAAAATATTGAGACAAAAGAAGAAACTGCTGATAACCATCAGTTTCTCCTTTTGTCTTAATATTTTCCATACAATATCAAACGCCTATTTTATCTTTATCAACATATATTTGGTGTCGGCAGCAGTTTTCAAATTAGAACGTCTTAGATTCTGTCGTTTTGGAAAGGGTTAAAGGCCTCCTTTTCCAGATCCTGGCTCATATGTTTTTAGCTCCACTGGCCTTCAGGCCAGCGGGCTATTGTCATGGCGCTGTGTCCGTCGTGCGTCCGTCCGTCCGTCCGTCCGGTCGTCAACTTTTTCTTTAAAAATCTTCTCCTCAGAAACTACTGGATGGATTTCAATCAAACTTCACAGGAATGATCCTTAGGTGGTCCTCTATCAGATTCCTTCAATTAATGCAGATTGAACCAGAAGGTCCGGAGTTATCTGCCCTTGAATTAAAAAATGGCTGTGTTGACTTTGTTTTCACTCTAGCACTTGCAAATATCGACCAATCAGGACAAAACTTGGTCAAAATGTTGGTGACAATAAGATCTTGACACAGTGCAATTTTCAGCTTGATCTAAATTTTATATCATGAGTTATGTGCCCTTGAAATTGACAAAATTGTCATTTTCGGCTCAATTTTTACTTTGTTTCACTCTAGCAATCACAAATATTTACCAATCAAGACAAAAAATTAATAGAATGTTGAAGACAATAAGATCTTGCCTCGGTATAATTTTCAGCTTGATCTGAATTTTATATCATGAGTTATGTGCCCTTGAAATTGACAAAATTATCATTTTCGGCTTTATTTTGACCTTGTTTTGACTCTAGCAACTACAAATATTGACCTATCAAGAAAGGACATTGACACAATATTTGTGAACATAAGTTCTTGCCAGAGTGTAATTTTCAGCTTAATCTGAATTTTACATCATGAGTTATGTCCCCTTGAAATTGACAAAATTACCATTTTTGACCTTATTTTTACTCAAACAGCCATAAATATCTCCCAATCAATATGAAACTTTCTCATAATCTTACCGGCCAAAAGATCTTGCATGGATTGGATATAATTTTCAGCATCATCTGAATCTTAAATCCTGTTTTATGTGCCCTAGAATTTGTCTAAATTGCTATTTTCGACTTTGTTTTTTACTCTTTATATATCTACAAATATTGAACAAGCACTTCAAAACTTACACATGATGTAGATGAAGTTAAGATCTTGCATTAGTGTGGTTCTTAGCTTGATAGGAAGATAAATCCTCAGTGATATGCCTTTCAATTTGAAAAAAATGCTAACTGTGACTTTGTTTTCACTATCTAATCAACACTTGGATTAAATATTAAAAGAATCTCAGGCCTGTGGAGCGATTCAAGACCTTCAGGTCTTCTAGTTTTTGTCTTGGCATGGTTTAGGAAACAATATTTCTCAATTGAAAGGGATCGCAGAAGACAAAATATATGTTGTTAGAAAATGAGAAAGTTCCTATACATGGAAACCTTATCGTGAAATGGAGAATATGATGCCAGTAGTCTCTTACTATCTCCCAATGCTTACTAAATCTTTTTATTGTTAAGGGGAAGGCTAAAGCCATATGATATCATTTCCACTAGTACAAATTGAAAGTAGTCGTAGTTGACAAATTTTAACTCATTAGCTCCACTGGCCGACAGGCCAGCGGGCTATTGTCATGGCGGTGTGTCCGTCGTGCGTCTGTCCGTGCGTGCGTCCGTCCGTCCGTCCGTAAACTTTTTCTTTAAAAATCTTCTACTCAGAAACTACCAGATGGATTTCAAACAAACTTCACAAGAATGATCCTTGGGTGACCCTCTCTCAGATTCCTTCAAAGAATTTGGATTGAATCAGAATAACCTGAGTTATCTGCCCTTGAATGTCAAAAATAGCTGGTTTTGACTTTAATTTTACTCTAAAATCCACAAATATATACCAATCAAGACAAAACTACAACAGAATGTTGGTGACTATAAGATCTTGCCATGGTATAATTTTCAGCTTGATCTGAATTTTACATCATGAGTTATGTGCCCTTGAAATTAACTAAATTGCCATTTTTGGCTCTATTTGACTTTGTTTTCACTCTAGCAGCTACAAATATTGACCAATCTAGACAATACTTGTACAGAATGTTGATGACAATAAGATCTTGCCTTGGTGTAATTTTCAGCTTGATCTGAATTTAACATCATGCGTTATGTGCCCTTGAAATTGACAAAATTACATTTTCGGCTCTATTTTGACATTGCTTTTACCCTAGCAACTACAAATATTGACCGATCAAGACAAAACTGAGACAGAATGTTGTCGACCATAAGATCTTGCCTTGGTATAATTTTTAGCTTGATCTGAAGTTTACATCATGCGTTATGTGCCCTTGAAATTGACAAAATTGCCATTTTCGACTCTATTTTGACTTTGTTTTCACTCTAGCAACTACAAATATTGACCAATGAAGACAAAACTTGTACAGAATGTTGGTGACCATAAGATCTTGCCTTGGTGTATTTTCAGCTTGATCTGAAGTTTACATCATGAGTTATGTGCCCTTGAAATTGACAAAATTGCCATTTTCGACTCTATTTTGACTTTGTTTTCACTCTAGCAACTACAAATATTGACCAATGAAGACAAAACTTGTACAGAATGTTGGTGACTATAAGATACTGCCTTGGTGTAATTTTCAGCTTGATCTTATTTTTATATGAGTTATGTGCCCTTGTTATTGACAAAATTGCCATTTTTGGCTTTATTTTCACTTTTACAACAATTAGTATTAATTAATCAATACAGAACTTTCACAGAAATCTTACTGACAATACAATCTTACTTGCTCGTAATTTTCAGCTTGGTCATGTATTTGCTTGTTTGCGCAGCCTGAACCTTTGAAATTGCATTCAACAAGACAAACAATCAGGCCTGTGGAGCGCTCTCAGGCCGCCAGGACTGTCTAGTTTTAACATAATGATGCCTTTTTATGCCCCCAAGTGAAAAGGCTTGAGAGACCATTCTGGAAAATAGATTGCTTGGTACAAGCAATTATTCATTTTCCACAATGTTTTCTACTCACAATCTAAAAGACCAAAGAATTTAAAATTCAATTGGAATGATAGATACATTAAAAATCAAAACAGAAAAGGGACAAAAAGGAAAGAGAAGTTTTCGACTCAGAAAGACCAAAGAATTTAAAATTCAATTGGCCTGTTAATAAAAATCAAAACAGTGTGAAAAAGGTACAAAAAGGAAAGAGGAGATATCATATTGACATACCAATTAACAAAGGTCAGGTTTCTTAATTAAAAATGGTCTTGTGGGGATAATATGAGACAGTTGATGGCTATCCTTCAACCCTTCTACATAGGACCTAGTTTTAAAGTCTCGTTTAGACTGAAATATTTGAGAAAACATTGAGGGAAAAGAAGAGTATTCTTTTTCCTCTTTATTTTCTGTGCTACATTGTACACAAATCTTATCCAATTCAACCTGGCCGCGGCAAATACCCTCACCGACAAAATGTCACCCATCAATGGTTTGATATCATGAACCTATGTGGGGGAGCAGCTGGAGGCTCGGTTAGGGTGTTGTGGTAGTACTGGTGAGAGAAATACCAGGAGTCCACAGTTTGGTGCTCCAGCCGCAGTGAGATGACTTTAGAAGTTGAAAACGTCATAAAACCCCAATAAACCAAACCAAACTTATCCATTTCAACAAAGGTCATATTTGTTAATTAGACCTGGTCTTGTGGGGATAATATGAGAGGATTGATTGATCTTAGGTGTCTCATAGCACTATTCTCATCTGAAAAATTAATGTGGGATTAATCAACCTTGTATTTTTTTTGCTCCAGGTTATATATATTTTCATGCTAAGGTCATTGTTGAATAAGTCCCAATATAAGTAGGCCAAGTTGTAAGCGCATTTGGAAGATTTGCCCCAAATTATTATTGTGTTTTGTGATTTCAATGATCTTTGACACCACGTGTTAGAAATGTCCTTCTATTTACATGCTTTTTAAAAAATTCCACTAAGACAATCTAGTTTCTTTGATAGAAAATCCTCTTTAAAGGTCATAGTCAAAGGTCAAACATTGGTTGATGTGACATTTTTCAATCCTCAGGACGACCATTAACTAGTATCATTTTTTGCCTCAAGGTCATCAAAATACAATGGATTTATGAAAACTTCTTTTATCCATTGCCTAACCCTTTCCCAAACAAGACCTCATTTTTATGTCTCTAATAGAACTGACTTGGGAAAGTATTGAGACAAAAGAAGAAAATGCTGATCATCCCCATTTTCTCCTTTTATCTAAATACTTTTCTCTATTTACCATAATTACCATCCATTTTGTGGTCTGTAGCAGCTTTCTAATTGAAACACCTTAAAATTTCGCTGTTTAGGAAGGGGTCAATATATTTTGTGTATATTTATGTGAAGGGGCTTCCTCCCTGACATTGCACTTTTGGTTTGTGTCTGAGACCATAATTTATTGTCTTAATTACAGGCTCTTGTTGTCATTAGGATAACTTACATTCAGCATTTCCCCAGACAATAAATTTAATAAGTACTTCCACAAAGTATTCAAGATTAAAAACACTTTCCCAAATAAGACCTGAGTTTGAAGTGCCTAAATAAGACTGGAAAGCCTCTTTTGCTCCTCTGCGGTTGGACTAAAGTATGCAATGGAGCTGTCTGCGACGCAACGGACGCAATGGAGCTGGCGGCGACGAAATGGAGATTGATATTGACTATAACTGAATAATCTTGATATTTATTCGCATAAAACTCTAATATTCATCTTGATTAATATCTTATTGAGACTAAAGAATCGTTTTGTAAAAGAAAACTTTGAAGAAAAATGCTTATTTCGATTTTAATAGGATAATCACAGGCAAAATGGAGCTTAGGGCGACGAAATGGAGATTTATTAGCTCACCTGAGCACGAAGTGCTCAAGGTGAGCTATTGTGATCGCTTTTTGTCCGTCGTCCGTCCGTATGTCTGTATGTCCATATGTCCGTCCGTCCGTCCGTCTGTCAACAATTTGGTGTTTACACTCTAGCATCTACAAATATAAGCCAATCTTAACCAAACTTGGTCAAAACATGTATAACCATGAGCTTTCGGATGAGTTCGAATTTGGGTCAGATCAGACCAGAAAGTCCGGAGTTATCTGCCCTTGAATGTAAAAAATAGCTACTTTTGACATTGTTTACCCTCTAGCATCTACAAATTTTGACCAATCAATACAAAGGTTGGACACAATGTTGGTTACCATAAGATATCGGATGAGTTCGATTTTGGGTCAGATCGGACTAGAAAGTCAGGAGTTATCTGCCCTAGAATTTAACAAAATTGTCGTTTTTGACCGTTTTCGACTTTGTTTACACTATAGCATCTACAATTATTGATCAATCAAAACAAAACTTTAACACAATGTTAGTGACCATAGGATCTTGGATGAGTTCAATTTTGGGTGAGACCGGACCAGAAAGTCAGGAGTTATCTGCTCTTGAATGTAAAAAATAGCTCCTTTTGACACTGTTTACACTCTAGCATCTACCAATATTGACCAATCAATACAAAAGTTGGACACAATGTTGGTTACTATAAGATCATGGATGAGTTCGATTTTTGGTTCGATCGGAACAGAAAGTCCTGAGTAATCTGCCCTTGAATTTGACAAAATTGTCGTTTTTGACCGTTTTCGACTTTGTTTACACTAAAGCATCTACAGTTATTGACCAATCAAGACAAAACTTTAACACAATATTAGTGACCATAAGATCTTGGATGAGTTCGATTTTGGGTCAGATCGGACCAGAAAGTCAGGAGTTATCTGCCCTTGAATTTGACAAAATTGTTGTTGTTGACCGTTTTCGACTTTGTTTACACTATAGCATCCACAATTATTGACCAATCAAGACAAAACTTTAATACAATGTTATTGACCATAGGATCTTGGATGAGTTTGATTTTGGGTCAGATCGGACCAGAAAGTCAGATGTTATCTACCCTTGAATGAAAAAAAGGTACTTTTGGCATTGTTTACACTCTAGCATAGATCAACAAATATTGACCAATCTATACAAAAATTGTACACAATGTTGGTGACCTTACATAAGATTTCGGATGAGTTTTTGTTTTGGTTTGTGTGCCCTTGAATTTGACAAAATTGCTTTTTTTGACTTTGTTTTTACTCTAACAACCACAAAATTAATGGTGACCAATCAAGACAAAACTTTGATCTTAGACATAATGGTTAATCAACATAAAATCATGGATGAGTTTGAACTTCAGCACAATAAGACAAGCAGTTGCTGAGTTATCTGCCCTTGAAATGGACAAAATTCTCATTTTTGACTTTGTTTTCACTCTTTACAACCAGATATATTGACATATAAAGACCTATATATGATGACCATAAGTTTGTTTTCAGTCTTAATGTCACAAATATTAATTGATTCAAACATAATTGTGGCTCATATCATCTTGGTTCAGGTGAGCGATATAGGACCATCATGGTCCTCTTGTTTTGACTATAACTTGATAATTTTCCTGTAAATTCACCATTAACTTTTGTTTTATTTATCTTTAACATTATTTGTAGACAATACGATCAGTTTGTGCAATAGAAACAATGAAGAAAGGGTAGATTTTTCGATTGTATACGGTAACCACGGGCCCGACGAAATGGAGCTGGTGGCGACGCAATGGAGATTTAGATTGACTATAACTTAATAAACTTGACATGTATTATCATAAAATTGCAATAATTAACACTTCATCAAGTTAATTTAATCGTCTTGTGAAATTTGTTTCAAAAGAAACATGTTAATTCTGATATTTTAATATGATAATCATAGGCAAAATGGAGCTAAGGGCGACGAAATGGAGATTTGTATTTGCTAAGAACTTGATAATCTTCATATAAATCCACCCTAAACCTTTGTTGTTTTTTTTTTAATTTTCATAGACAACGTGATCAGTTTGTGCAAAAGAAACAATGAAGAAAAGGTCGATTTTTCGATTTCCATATCATAGCCACGGGCCCGACGTAATGGAGCTGGTGCTGACGCAATGGAGATTTAGATTGACTATAACTTAATAATCTTGAAATTTATTCGCAGAAAATTGCAATATTTGTCTTCATTAATACATGTATTTCATTTTGACAGGTGATTCGTTTTGTAAAATTTGTTTCAGAAGAAACATCTTAATTCCGATATTTTAATAGGATAATCACAGGCTAAATGGAGCTGTCGGCGACGCCATGGAGATTTATATCAGCACATACTTCTAATTCATGATTTGTTTCGTGTTGAATATTGTGATAATCATAGATTAAGATATTATTTAGCCACTTCTATTGGTTATTTTTAAAATATTTCGGTATTTTGGGCATTTCTTCCGATCGATTTTCATAGGCTACACGCTGTGAAATGGAGCTGACGACTACGCAATGGAGATTCGATTTTCCTTAAAAGTAAATACAGTGTTTCACATTCAGTGGTGTTCTTTACCAATTCTACGATAATATTCTGATCCTTCCTGCTTTTCATTAATTAACGAATCAAGCCGGAATATGTGCCAATTCTTATTTTCAGAGTCTACTCACAGGCAAAATGGGGCTGGCGGCGGCGCAATTGAGATTTAAAAATCGTGAAATGTGTTCGTAAAAGCCTGTTTGATTTTGAATCAAACATTTGTAAAGTGGCTGACGACGAGGATATATATAGATCCATTTTTTGCCAAAGTCCAAATTCATAATTTGTTTGACATTAAAGTTATTTAAAGTAACACTCCATCTTGCATTAAAAAGTTGTGTATTTATTCCATTTTGTGGATTTTTTATGATTTACGCACACTGCGACAAGATGTCAGTATTTCTTCAGGATAAGTCTTCTTTTACCTAATCATTTTTCCGAGCTTTTTATAAAGAAATAATTTATATCATCTTTTCCACTACGGCTAAATTGTATACAGAATGACACAGACGACAAAATAAAATTTGGAAAAGTATTGGAAAAACATATGCTCCATTAGTAAGGGTTAACCCTTTCACAAATGGCGATATTTTTACCAGACCTATTTTAAAGGAGTTTGCCGGGGTGTTGCGAAACAAACAGTATGTGATTCCACAGAAACTATTGAGGAATTGTCCCGGAAAAGGAAAACTCATTAATTATCAGCATTTTCTCTTTTCTTGCGATGGTTTCTCAGCATGTTGTTAGATCTACCAGGAGAGACAAAACCACGCCGTGTTCGGGAAAGGGTTAAGAATATTGAATTCGCGTGTCAAACTGACTACTGATATACAGAAGCTTGTTCTGCCATATTTGGAAGTCATACACGGGAGCGGTCTAACACACCCTTAATCCTTTCTAGACGTCCTTCTTATTATTTTTTTATATAAATTAACAAAGGCACAGACAGAGTGCAATGTTACATTACATGAACTGAATGAGATGGAATAATTCATGGGAAATTATTATTCATTATCAGCATTTTATTCTTCTCGACCAATAAGATATTAAAATTCAGAATATCTTTTTTAATAGTATTTGTTCATATGACCCCTCTGAAAAGCAAAGTAAACAAAATTCCAAATGACTTTGCTAAAATAATTTGACATTATGGAAAACAATGAGAGAAAAGAAAATTATATTTTTCAATATTTTTTATTTCAATGCTTTCGTTTTCCCGTCAAAAACCGGTTAATTATATATCGAATTGTTGTTTAACGACATTGTTAAGAAATATAGATTTAAATATTTCATTTTGTACAGTAATATTGTCGCAAAATTAAAATACCGGCATCGGAATTAAGATGTTGCTTCTGAAACAAATTTTCCAAAACGAAAAAAAGTGTCTTGATGAAATATAAATAAAGACAAATATTGCAATTTTTTGCTAACAGATTTCAATATTAGTCAATCTAAATCTCCATTGCGTCATCACCAGCTCATTTCGTCGGGCCCATAGCTATCATATGAAAATCGAAAAATCGACATTTTCTTCATAATTTCTTTTGCACAAACTGATCATGTTGTCTATAAATAAAGTTAAAAACAAATAAAACAATGGTTTAGGGTGGATTTATATGAAGATTATCAAGTTCTAAGCAAATGTAAATCTCCATTTCGTCGCCCTTGACAGCTCCATTTTGCCTATGCTTATCAAATTAAAATATCGATATTAACATGCTTCTTCTGAAACAAATTTCACAACCACAAGACGATTAAATTATCTTGATGAAAAGTTAATTAAGACAAATATTGCAATTTTATGACAATACATGTCAAGTTTATTAAGTTATAGTCAATCTAAATCTCCATTGCGTCGCCACCAGCTCCATTTCGTCGGGCCCGTGGTTACCTTATATAAATATAATCGAAAAATCTACCCTTTCTTCATTGTTTCTTTTGCACAAACTGATCTTATTGGCTATAAATAAAGTTAAACATAAATAAAACAAAATTTTAATGTGAATTTGTAGGAAAATTATCAAGTTATAACCAAAATAAATCTCCATTTCGTCGCCTTTAGCTCCATTTTGCCTGTGATTATCTTATCAAAATCAAAATAAGGATTTTTCTTCAACATATTTTTTACAAAACGAGTAAGTTGTCTCAATAAAATATTGATTAAGATACATATTAGAGTTTTATTCGAATAGATATCAAGATTATTTAGTTATAGTCAATATTAATCTCCATTTCGTCGCCGCCAGCTCCATTGCGTCCGTTGCGTCGCCGACAGCTCCATTGCGTACTTTAGTCCAACCGCAGAGGAGCAAAAGAGGAACATGCTATAATTATTAATCAAAAATTGTTTTGACATAAAATCAATTCAGGAAAGAAGAAAATAATGTATTATCAACATTTTATTTCTGCCATTACTTTCTTCCTAAGCATGGAATAAGACTTATTTTCTGATGGTTATATATTTTGTCAATATGCACTCCTTTCAATGATTCTACCTTCTTGAAATTATATTCTTTGGCAAAAGATTGAAAACACTTACCCAAACAATATATAGTTTAGACAGCCTTAATAGGAAAAGCTGATCAACCAATCTCCTTTCTTCCTAATATTTCCTATCCTTTTGAATAAATCTTTTTGTCGGAGTTTTCATTTATCATCACTTTGACTTGTCATCTTCAAATTCTTTCAATTACAAGTTCATAATCACAATAGGTTTTGATATTATTTCTTTAAAAGTGTGTTATATAATTTAACCCATTTCCATTTATTGACTCTTTTTAATGCCCCAATAGACAAAGGCTTTGGAAAACATTGAAAAAAATGAAGAAATTGCTTGTCACATAAGATTAAGATTTTTAAGATTAAGATATTAAAGATTTTATACACTTTAAACTGCAGCCTGCAACATCTTTGAACTTGGATCAGTCTAAAATTTTGTTGTAATTGGGAAAGGGTAAAAAGTGGACACAACCAGTTTTGAGTGGAAAAAATTGAATTATGAAAGTTGGTGTAGATTCTATTATTTTGTCAAAAAAAAAAAAAATAGGTGACCTGTCTCGCTAAAAGTTACCTTATAGGAAGTGTGAAAAATATCGACCCTAGTCAGTCTGCGCAGTCTTTTATATAATTTTCTAAATCCGGAATGTTTTCCCTATCTTACTATATGTTTATTTTTTGCATACGGGATCTGGTTTTAGCGCTGAGTCTGACGAGTTTGTCAAAATTTGGATTTTTGGAGTCCGAATAAGGTCCCTTTTAGCGTGACGGGTCACATATCTTTTACAGATTTGCTCAGGATTTTCATTTACTTTGTCATTTTTTTGCATAATAAATTCTATTTCAAGCCTTTATGAGCTGTTGTGTAAGTGTGCAAAAAATACCATTTTCATCATGACGTTCATACTAAACAAAATGACATTTAAAACTGATTCCTGGGCATTGATACTTTTTGATGCACCTCAAGTAAAAACTATGGAAATCAAGAAGTTTCTTGTGACAAGCAATTTCTTCATTTCCCACAATATTTACTACCAAGAATGTAATCTCAAATATGAACAAAAAATGGAAACAGATGTCTAGAATTGTGTCGCTTGGGAAAAGGTTGATTCATAACTACATCATAAAAGTTTATTCTTGTATGAGGAACAAATCTAGGAAAAGAAAAGTTTATTTGCAAAACAAATGCTGAATATATACTTTTCCCCAATCTGGTTGTGTCAGCTTATCGAACCTTTTCCCAAACAAGACCCTGTTTTGATATCGCTTAATTACATGAAAAAAAATAGGAAGATATAGGGACAAAAGAACAAAATGCTGGAAACAAGCATTTTATCCTTTTCTCTCAATATTTTCTGTGATTTTCTGTCTCAAGCAGATGCTATCAAATTAGACCAGTCCATAGTTTTGTCATTTGGCAATGGGTTAGGTCACCTAGTTATGTTATAATTGGTGCCGTCACCGGCACTGGGCAAGAACAGGTTTGTACAATCCAGTTTATAGTCCTGATTTTGCATTTTTCAGTCCGCCGTCAGTGCCGGAGCGGCTGCGTATTCAAGTGAGTCGTATATCGATGAATGATTACGAGTCCTTGAACTTCGACAAAGACAAACTGAGGGCAGCTTGTAAGTTACGCCACCTGTACGGCTATAGGCTAATATCTCACCGCTGCATAGCTAACTCCTATATCATGCTAATTATATAGACAGGTTATGGGTACTAATTACTTAACTGTAACACAATTTGACAGGGTTAGACCAAAACTATTATTGAGCTTGGATATGATAAATGACAAACATGGATCTAGATCAGATTGTGTGTAACACAGTCATGATCAGACTGCAGGCTGACCTTAATCCATGAAAGCCTCAAATGCTTTAGGCTATCCAGACATAATGAAGCATTTTGAATCCTCATAGTTAAAGAATATGGAAACAATATTATAGCAAAAAACTCAATTTTACAATGTTCATGTTCTTGCAATAGTTTTGGGCTAACCTCTGTACTTAAACACTGCACCAATATTAATCTGGGACAACTAAATCCGTGTTGGCAAAGTCCAGCTTTGGAGTGAAATATTGCCAAAACAGGGTCCTAACATTTTGTCACTTTTCTTCAAAATATCTTGTAACTGCAGCTTGTTTTAAACTGCAGTTACAATGTTTTTGAAGATAAGTGACAATTTGTAGATGTGCTAGGTTAATGTTGGTGTGCTATTATAACATGATATCACAAATGTCATGCTGTTGCTCTACCACTATTCATGACTTCAGCTCAGAATTTGTTTTCCTTATCAAATTTCAATTATTGTAATGATGAAATAAGATGTATAAATGTTATGTAATTAGAGCTTTGGACTTCTGATATTTGCTTTCATAATCTTTAATGTGCAAAATAAGAAATATTGAAGGTAATGATCATGGAAACAAGACCTTTCTTCGTTGGTAATTTAGTTTGAAAGTAATGGTAGTGCAGCAATCTTATATAACTTTATATAACACTCAGGAAAATGTATTAACTGAGGTGGGGATCTTGAAAAAGTCTGCATGGCTTTCGCGACCATCATAGATTCAAGCTGTCTATTTTGGTTACATGCTTTATTCATTAAATTGCTACAAGCAGTGAAGATTGATCTTGATCAGACTGTATAGATACATTGGTTGATCTGGATCCATGTTGTTCTTCAATGCCATGAAGACTCATTTTCCAGATCCAATTTCATGTTGAAATATATTATAAAAGTATACTGGTCAAAACTTCTAACGCGGCACTTGGTTTTTGTCACAAAAAATGCATTTGCAGACATTACCAACAACAATTCTTGTATGACAAAAGAATAGTATAACCATTTTCGAAGAAATAATGATGAATTTGGAGCCAATAGAAATTACTGGATTTTACACGTTTCACAACACCCACAATTCAGTTGTACTTTTCAAAAATGCATGCATAAATCGAAGTGGTGAGTTAGAAGTTTTGACCAGTATGTTATTATCACTATGTAGCAATTGAATATGTTTTTGGGCTATAACACTTCATCTTAGATCAGCTTTATACCAGTATCTTAATGTACATTCTCAAGTGGTCTAGGATTTGAACCTTGAACATCCTTTCTTATACATATGACACAAGTCATTTGTGTCTCACCAATGTATGTGAATCATCTAAATGAGAAAGCAACTAGTGACTGAGATTTGATGTTGTGTTTGTAATCAGAAATGACTTGGATACATGGTTAGGTGCACCAACTGCCAAAATATGAAGATGGTGTCAAAAATAATTAAAAATATGTTGGTAAACCCGAAATGGAATGATATGCAAGGGCGAATCCAGGAATTCTTCTCAATGCATATAGACGCAAAAACTGCCATGGACAAATTGAAGTTGTATGGTGAATTTTTGTCTTGAAGATGAATTCACTTTTTTCCCAAAATAAGACCTAGTTTTGATGTCCTTTGAAAGACAGCTGTGGAAAATCATTGATGTAAAAAACGAGAATGCCCATATCCAACATTTTTGCTTTTCTCTCTTCATTTTCTGGGCTATATTGCACTTTAACCCCTTCGCTGCCCCGTGACGGCCTGAGCTGTCATGCGAAAATGTCGCTATACTGCCCCATGACGGCCTGAGCCGTCATGAGGGGAAACGGATGGGTTTTTTTCAAAGTTTAAGAACAAAACATGTAAAATGCAAAATGAATGAAAATATATTCGTTGGATAGCATTTGCAATTTTCTTTCAGAAAATATAAGGTTTTATATAGTTTTATTGAATAGTTTTTAGTTATAAGTTGATTTCTTATACTACCGTCAATTACTTGGAAAATAGTCTGGCAAATAGGAACCAATTTTTAAATATTTGTCTGGCAGCGAAGGGGTTAATTCTATCTGTGTCGTCCGCAATCAACTTCAAATTAGAACATTAGAATAGTCTTAGAATTTTGTTGTTTGAGAAAGGATAAATTCCCAAAGTCTTTTTTGAAAAAGGAAAATGTGACAAATTTTAGCTGGATGGTGAAACTTTGTCCTGAAGACGAAATTAAAAAGGCAATGAACGCCCTGTCGTTGAAGATGATTACTTTGCAGTAAACTCCAACTAGACTGGTTTATTGAATTATGTTTAGACTGGTTATAAAAACAATTTTTCAAAAAAGGACTATTATTGTAGGGAAGGTTATTGCTCTCAGCTTTAGGACATTGGGGAATTACTTTAAGCTCCTTAATTACTTGTCTGTAGTCATGTTCTGGCTTAATGACATATTGAATAACGAATTTGAGTAACATGTTTTTGCTTATAATGACATTTTATTAACCTTTTCCCAACCAAGACTTTGTTGCCTAGTAGAAATACTTTTTGAAATATTGAGAGAAAATAAGAAATTGCTGATAGATTTCCTAATCAACAATTTCTGTTTTCCCCTCAATATATCTTTAGCCTCTCTTACAACCCGTCGTGCGTCTTTTAAAATCGTACGTTTTTAAACGCTGCAAAATCGCACGATTAATAAAGACGCACGACGGGTTGTAAGAGCGCCTCATAAGAATTGTCCGGTCAATTCTTTGCTGCATGCAGTCTGCGTTGTGGTTGCGTCCACAAAAATCGTACGCAGACCGCACGCAGGAGCACGTACGACCGGTTGTAAGAGAGGCTTTTGCAATGTTGTACTTAAATTCTATCTTTATCAACATCCATTTTGTCATTAGCAGCTATTGTAAGTGCTTGTCGTTTAAAAGTTGCATTGAAAATGCCATCATAAAGTCTACAGGTTATTGCTCTGAGCAGATAGTTTTATGACTTACTATAATGATTTGTGATAATCAGATTTGAAGACATAACATTTTCCAGCAAAGACAATGATATGCTTTGATATTTGCCCTTGATTTGTGCCCACTCCTTTCATTTTAATGCCATAAGGCTCCCAGAACTTTGGCACTACAACTTTTTTGATATTCACAGATACATTCTTACAGTGTTTCTTGATTTATGAAAGGTCATAGTATATTTCGTTGGAATAGTTTTCCATATTTTAGAAGTTCTTATTCTAAAGTTCATTGGATATTGTATGGTGTTTTTAAAAAACACCTTTTTTAATTCAATGAAGTAATCAAGTCCATTAATTTTACATGTATTCTAAATTCTTAACATTTTGTTCTCGACTTTAAGAGTAGAAAAATCTGTGTGTACAATGTATAAATATTAATGTATGTGTCTGTATATCTGTGCTGATTACAGCTGTACCCCTTGGTATCATCGTGGTGGACAACAACGCGAACCTGGAGGAAGTGAGGTCACATATACACAGATTATTTGAGGTAATTATTTATATAACACATATGTATGTGTAATGACCCTTGGTATCATTTTCACAGGCAGCAATCACATGACTTTGTTATGATATATTTTCCTCACATATGTAAACAAAAACACTCGCTAAGAACACATTTTCTCAAATTTTGAATCAAATACTTAACACTCAATATTGAGATACGTGCCATTCGATACATCGTACTCTCTGGTCTATTTTGGTACCAAGATCTTCCCTCAAATCCCTGTCAAAGCTGAGAACATTCGTGCAAAGTATTTCTAAATGCCGTGATATATTTTCTTAAGAAATGTTTGCACTTTGCACGAATGTTCTCAGCTTTGACATGGATTTGAGGGATGATCTTGGTATCAAAATAAACCGGAGATTACGACGCACCAAATGGTATGTATCTCAATTCTGAGAGTTATTTGATTTAAAATTTGAGAAAATGTGTTCTTGAGTGTTTTTGTTTACATAAGTGAGGAAAATATGTCATAACAAAGTCACGTGATTGCCGCCTGTGATTGTGTAGGACAACAACGCGAACCTGGAGGAAGTGAGGTCACATATACATAGATTATTTGAGGTAATCATTTGTATACTCAGCAAAAGAGCTAACGCATCACTTTTAATACGCCCGTCGAAGACGGGACGTATTATGGGATCACCCGTGATGTCCGGCGTCCGGGCGTCCGGGCGTCCGGCGGCGTCCACTTCTTTGTCCGGAGCATAACTCTGTCACCTTAAGTCCGATTGACTTTAAACTTGGCAGTTATATTCTTCTCATCATTACGGAGTGCATTGCACAAGAACCATAACTCTACCTGGCTTATTTTTTGAGTTATTGCCCTTTGTTGTTTTTCAAACTTGAATCTTGTCCGGAGTATATCTCTAAAAGTATAATAGCTAGGATCATGAAACTTCATGGGTGTATAGATCTCACCAAGGGGGAGTGCAGTGCATAAGAACCATAACTCTACCTGGCTTATTTTTTGAGTTATTGCCCTTTGTTGTTTTTCATACTTGAATCTTGTCCGGAGTATATCTCTAAAAGTATAATAGCTAGGATCATGAAACTTCATGGGTGTATAGATCTCACCAAGGGGGAGTGCAGTGTACAAGAACCATAACTCTACCTGGCTTATTTTTTGAGTTATTGCCCTTTGTTGTTTTTCATACTTGAATCTTGTCCGGAGTATATCTCTAAAAGTATAATAGCTAGGATCATGAAACTTCATGGGTGTATAGATCTCACCAAGGGGGAGTGCAGTGCACAAGAACCATAACTCTACCTAACTTATTTTTTGAGTTATTGCCCTTTGTTGTTTTTCATACTTGAATCTTGTCCGGAGTATATCTCTAAAAGTATAATAGCTAGGATCATGAAACTTCATGGGTGTAAAGATCTCACCATGGGGGAGTGCAGTGTACAAGAACCATAACTCTAGCTGACTTATTTTTTGAGTTATTGCCCTTTGTTGTTTTTCATACTTGAATCTTGTCCGGAGTATATCTCTAAAAGTATAATAGCTAGGATCATAAAACTTCATGGGTGTATAGATCTCACCAAGGGGGAGTGCAGTGCATAAGAACCATAACTCTACCTGGCTTATTTTTTGAGTTATTGCCCTTTGTTGTTTTTCATACTTGAATCTTGTCCGGAGTATATCTCTAAAAGTATAATAGCTAGGATCATGAAACTTCATGGGTGTATAGATCTCACCAAGGGGGAGTGCAGTGCACAAGAACCATAACTCTACCTGGCTTATTTTTTGAGTTATTGCCCTTTGTTGTTTTTCATACTTGAATCTTGTCCGGAGTATATCTCTAAAAGTATTATAGCTAGGATCATGAAACTTCATGGGTGTATAGACCTCACTAAGGAGGAGTGCAGTGCACAAGAATTTTAACTCTACCTAGCCTATATTTTGAGTTATTGCCCTTTGTTGTTTTCATACTTGAATCGTCCAGGGCATATCTCGAAAAGTATAATAGCTAGGACCATGAAACTTTTACCAACCCGCTCCCCCTGTTGACATAAAGCAGTGTTACGGGCGTATCTTGTGACAGTTTGACACCTTGTTGAAATTGCATAACTTCTTTATTGTCAAAGATTTAGATTTATAATTTGGCAAATGTTTATCCAACAACTTTCTGCACTCATTCATAAAACTATTTCTAAGTTTTCTTCCTTATGTGACCGTGTCATACGAAAGGGGGGCCAAAACAGTTTTTCGGCTTGTGTAACTTGTGATCTTTTTCAATCATTTTTGTTTGAATTGATTTTGAAAGCTGGTTTATTGTGAAATTAAAGTCTGAAAAAATTAATTTTCTATCTAACATGACATGGGCTGTTCCGGGACAACGTAGCTCGCATAGACGCACATTTTTGAAAGAAAATGTCAATTTTTCAAGGTCAAGGTCATAAGGTCAAATTTTATAGTGTCAGGTGAAAGGTCTTGATGGGGCCTGTCTATGTGTGAAATATCAAGACTGCATCTTAAATAGTTCAAAAGATATAGACCGATACGTTTTTGTCTACGCAATCTACGTCGCCGTCGACGCCATCAATGATACCTACGGCACTAGTGATGTAAAAATGCCTCTGTGGAAATACATTACGCGCCCATAAAAAAGTTAAAGCCGTCGGTTTGTTTTTTGAAGGGTAACTTTTATAAAAAGAAACTTTTTCAGCCTATACAAAAGGTTTGAAAGTTATGGGTGAATTTTCGATTTTAATCAAATTTCAGACTATGAATTTTAGAATTAAGGGTGTCCTTATTATAAGTTCAATATTTTACAAGATACGGTAACATTTACTATGAAATTTCATAGATCTCTTATCAAATGGTGGCAGTCAGCATGTGCAAATTTTGAAGGTATTATGTATATTCGTTAAAAAAATATTAACAAAGATCTGAGTGATGCGTTAGCAGTTTTGTCGAGTATATAACACATATGTATGCATGTGTAATGACACTTGGTATCATTGTGGTGGACAACAACGCCAATCTAGAGGAAGTGAGGTCACATATACACAGACTATTTGAGGTAATAATTGCTATTTTCTTGTTTCAAATGGTTTGTCATTTGCGAAACAAAACCTGGCTTTGACATATGTTTTCCAATAAAAAATTGAATATGTGAGGAAAAGAAGAAATGCTTAAAACCAGTGTTTTCTCCTTTTCATTCAGTCTTTTCCTCCCTTCAAACAAGAGCATAATGCTTTTAGTTAGTATAAATTTGTCATATGCAACACTTGTCCAAATTGTCTATTTTGACTTGTGTGAAGTTTTGTTGTTTTGGTACACATGCTGTGTTTTTATGCCCCCGTATCGAGAGATCGGGGGCATATTGTTTTACTCGTGTCCGTCTGTCCGTCTGTCTGTCCGTCCGTCTGTCCGTCCGTCTGTCCGAAAACTTAACCTTTGCCTTTTCTCCAAAAGTATTTGACATACAAAGCTCAAATTTGGTATGCAACTTCCTTTCAATGATATCTATCTGTTTCATGCAATTTGACCTTCCTCAAGGTCATCCCTTAACCCTTATCAACCCTTTACTCTACAAAAACTTAACCTTTTACTCCGAAAACTTAACCTTAGCATTTTCTCCAAAAGTATTTGACATACAAAGCTCAAATTTGGTATGCAACTTCCTTTCAATGATATCTATCTGTTCCATGCAATTTGACCTTCCTCAAGGTCATCCCTTAACCCTTAATAACCCTTTACTCCACAAAAACTTTAACATTTCAGAAAAATCGCCATTTCGGGGGCATTTGTGTTTCACAAACACATCTTGTTGTTCAGAAGGTAATATCTTGGTTCTGACTCTCAAACAAATAATGTTAGACTGCAGAGCTCAAAAGTATTGTAAGTGCATATCCATTTCATATGCCTATTCAATTGTTATGCATAAAGTCTTCTAATGTGCAAGAAAAACAAAGCAAGATAAGTAATCCATGGATATAGCGGTAAAGCTGAAGGGATCAAAAACCAATTTATTTTGACACCAAAGGAAGGTCAACAGTCTGAACATATGGATTTCTATCTAGAAGGAAATATATTTGGCAATAACTGTTTGGTGAAAACAAGGACTATACTCATTACCCATGTGACCATAGGTGTAGGCATATTTTGATGATATGGTTGTAAAACAATTCTACAAGATGATAGCAAATTAAAGCTAATACTCAGCTCTGTCACATAGTCAATGTATGTTTTAATTATAGCTATGCATTTTGTTCTTAAAAAAGTTTTTCACAAACCTTTTGACATCAATAACTTACTATTCATGGTTTGATGGTCATTCTACTGTAAATGATTCATTTTTCCAATATAATTAACAATAGAGAAAATTACTCTCTTATGAACAGAGCACATTATCTCTACATTCCATTTCGATAGAATGAGCTCTGTTCTCGCGGGGTCATTTCACGTCTAATCTCGGGGCCTTGGCGGGATTTCAGTATCCAATCGTTGGCGATACACAACAAAACAATTCAAAAAGCTGATACAAACTTTCATTGGCTGACGCTTCAAATTACCGGCTTCAGCCAAAAATAGAAGCGACGTAATGTATACGTAATCAAACCAGATCAAACTGAATGATTTTGATTCGATAATTCAAATGTTACCGGCTTCAGCCAAAAATAGAAGCGACGTAATGTATACGTAATGATCATGCAAGATAAAACTGAATGATTTTGATTCGATAATTCAAATGGTGTGCTATAATTAGATTATGACGACCAAATAGGCTGTTGGCGTACCGAAAACTGCAGAGGTCATATTTGATGGTTTAATCAATAGAGCTCGGCAATGGAGAGTAAGAGAAAATATACTGTAGAATCTCTCGTTATTTTTTGTTTGACTACACTTAAAGACACTTCCAACGCAACACTTACATTTTTCACCCTAACTTAATATATAATGCAGTATATTTTATGAAATTTTCAGCAAATATCAATCAATTACGTTTACATGTTTTCTGTAAGTTTCAAGAAAATCGACTGATCCGAACATAAAAAATAGTTAGGGTTTTCACTAAGACTAAAATATGAAAAGTCACAAAACCCCAGGCAATTGCAGAATTCAATAACATCAAAGCAGCGTCACCAAATCATGCTCAAATCTCATATCACTGCTTCATAAGATTTGATAACATGCTTTCATGTGCGATGCAATACTAGAATTCAGTCGCACCTATTTTGTTTAATGTTTTGTACGTGTCAGCATCGCACAAAATCATTAAATTTGTTACCAGACATTAGTTTTTCGCCCTTTTGCCCCAATAAATTTCCAACAACTGCAACAGGAATTTAATAGGGACGAGTCAAGAATGATCCCGCAAAGATTCATCATTAACTATGCTGTATCAATGAGAAGGGTATGTCTTCCTGTCATTTAAGTTCATGACGGACACACAGAATGTTAGCATAATGTCATAAACTTTACTGCTGTTACATTAATAACAGGCCCGTAGGAACAGTGGGGGCTGGGGGGGGGGGGGCTTAGCCTCCCTAATGTTGCCCAAAATGCCAAATTTTCCTTTATTTACACTAAAAATGTAGGGAAAATCCAATTTAGCCCCCCGATATCCAGACACAGGGGCTTCAGCCACCCCAATATGAAATTGCTTCCTACGGGACTGAATAACATGAATTTATGTTATCAGTTCGCACAGCTTTTTTGCGAATTTTTGTTTTCAAGTCATATTATATGCACTGCAAATTTAATCATTTCTACTCAATATTTCTTTATGAAAATTGCAGATATTATGCAATTGTGAATGAATTAAAATTTGTTGAAAATTTGATAAAGAATGGTTTGTTAAATATCAAGTTATTACCAAAAAGGTAAGTGTTGCGTTAGAAGTGTCTTTAACCCTCATCCTACCATCATATTTTACATACACATCCTACCAACTGGGGTCCATTTGGACCCCACAAGTAATTTTGAATTTCATGACAAAAATATGTTTCACAAAAGACATATTCTTTGGTTAAATGTTATATTGGTTACTAATAAATGATTATAGCACAAAAACATATGGAAATGAAAAACTAGAAGGCCCTAAAGGGCTTGAATCGCTCCACAGGCCTGTATTTATTTTACTATTTTATGCAATTTTTGCATAAAATTCAAGGGCACATAACTCATGATCTAAGATTTCAATCAAGCTTAAAATTGCACTCAGGCAAGATATCATAGTCACCAACATTCTGGTCACGTTTTGTTTTGATTAGTCAGAATTTGTTGATGTGAGAGTAAAAATAGTAAAAAATTAGTCTAAACCGCAATTTTGGGCAATCAAGGGCAGATAAGTCGGGTATTTTTTATCAAATCAAAATTCCTTGAAGGAATCTCAGAGAGGGTTGCCCAAGGATTATTCCTGTGAAGTTTGGTTGAAATGCATTCAGTGGTTTTTTAGATGGAATTTTTTTTAACAAAAAATTTAAATAAGTTAAAATAGTTGTAATAAAGAGTAATTATAGTGGGGTCCAAACGGACCCCAGCAAAAAAATCAATATTACAAACTCAGATTTTGCTAAAATCTGAAAATGTTGCTCGACATGAAGAAGGTTGTGGTAGACCAACAAACTCCTAAAATTTGGACACCAGGGCGCATGCGGTAAAAATATGACACGCAAAAAATGACGTGTGGGGTCAGATTGACCCCAGTTGGTAGGATGAGGGTTAAGTGTATTCTGTAGATGAAGTATTTCTGTCTGTTTTCAGGACTCCATATCTGGACCAGATAGCCATGATTATACCAAGACTAAACCAGGGCTTTCTTCAAAATGGTGCTTTCTTGATTGTGAGTTACTTGCATGATTGTATATAAATGGCTCATAATTATGTTCCCTTCTTTAAAAGCTAAGTCACTGTAAACTGTTCTAAAAACCCTTTTCCCTGTCTAGTCATTGCTAGAACACATCGTCCTTAAAAGGTCACCAGTACAGCATATTTTTTCAGTGTGATGTGGACAAAGAGTTGCTTGTGACCGGTGTATCAGTTTATCTTGGCCCCTGGGTAGCTTGGCCCCTGGGGGCTAGCTACACTCGGGTAGCTTGACCCCCAGGGGCCAAGATACCCTGGGGTATCTTAGCCCCACCCTGGGTATCTTGACAAAAACTTGTCACAGTTTGCATTTGATGAAAAGAAAAGATGGGTAAGAATAGTTTCACAGACATTCTATAGTAGACAGAAGTTTGTTCAAAAATAGCTCAAACAATATCCAGCATTCTCAAGTATATGTTTGTCACTCAGGCAATGATGTGAGATTGTGTCTAAACGAGGAATTATTACCATTCCCAAGCAAGATCTGGTTTTGAATTCCTTAATAGAATGTTTGGGAAACATAGAGGGAAAAGAAAAAATGCCAATAACAGATAATCCTATCACCAACAACTATTTTGTTGTCTTCAGCTGCTTTCACCTTGAAAAACTCGAAAGTTTTACTGTTTGGAAAATGGCTCAATCAGATTCCATAATATAGCTTCAAACAATCAAGATGCATTTATACTGAACAAATCAATGAATGTCAATGTTGATGTCAAAAAATTGCCTGCAAATATTTAGAAATATTGTTGAATAATGACATAAAAAATTTGAACATGTTTGCTTATTGTGATAACATGAAAGACAATACCAGGAGGGAGCAAGATTATCAAAAGTCATCAGAAGTTGATGAGTTGAATTCCCAGATGTAAATAATATCTCTCATAGTAGGATTGTCTCATTTCCTTGTCATTTGCTTAACTGCCATAATAGACTCGGAATAATAATATACTATAGATTCTGTACTAAGCTCATAACCCTTTATAGAATTATTTGGAATTGATATAAGCTGTAGCTAAATATATTGACTGGGTATTTGAAAGGATAGAGATAATTGACGGAAAGTTCTGCTTACTGTCATTATCATTGATTGTAACAAAGTTTTCTCTATTTGTGTTACCACAATGTTTGATAATAGGTCAAGTCTTTCCCAAACAAGATTTGCTTTTGACGACGAGACTTGGAAGTTTGGAAAATTTGTCAACTGGATTTCTTTGTCATAGATTGTACTTCCTCTGATTTTTAAGCCGCTGAGCGCTCGCGCTGCGACTTACTGTTGCCGTACGAGTTTTTCAGGACAGGTCAAATAAGGTCAAAGACGGACCTCTTAACTTCTTCTGTATTTCTGTTTTGAGACAAAGTAGATCTCTGATTTCTTGTCCACACTTTGATTTAATATTGAAATTCGACTTTCTACAATTTCTAAACTGACATGCCAAATAATCATTGTTGAACGAGGAAGTTATACGTTTTATGTAGAACTATTTTTTGGCGGAGAAAATAGATCGCGCGGAATAATTCCGTTTTCTGAGGTATATTGGTCTAAGGGAAATAATCAGGTTTAAATTAGACAGTTTTCATGAAAGAGTTACTTCCCTTAGATAGTGCAATAGACATCGACTTTATGACTCGGCGACAATAAACATACGACAACGACGGAATACTCATTTGCTTGATTCTTTTTATAATAAATTCCATTTTAACAAGGTGTCTTGCTTGATATGCATCGTTCTGCCATTTCAAGCGTGTAATCTCGCAATCAATATGCCCTAAATTAACACACGACATAATTGTACACAACAAGCAGTCGTCACTTTTCTTCGAAAACCTCGTAACTGCATATTGTTTTAATCTGCAATTACTTGGTGATGACAATAGCTTAAAAAATCGTGTGGTCAAATTTGCCGAAAATTCGAAAAACTGTGCGGCTGAAAGTGATTTCGGCATCAGTGAAAAGCTAGTGAGAGACTGGCGAAAAAACAAGACAAAGATCTGTGATGGTCCAAAATTGCAGAAATGGAGGGTTATTCGGATCAGTCCCTATGAGCCACAGAAAAATGATCAGAATGATTGGATTTTGGAGTTACGGGCAAGTGGCTATGTTGTAAGTAGGATCGGGATTCGGGTCAAGGCCCTTCAACTCGACAAGGACCAAAATACAAAATCCAGGGCGAGTTCAAAGCTTCTTCTGGGTAGTGTTGCAGGTTCATGAATATTTTAGTCAATACCGGGAAGACCAGAAAAAAAAAACATTTTATTACACACCTGGCCAGCTTATCAATGGGAAAACCTACGGGACCACATCAAAGAAACGAGACTTAACTACTCGGCTGGTTCTGTGATGTTGACGATCCCGAAATATGCAAGATGTGCATATCCGACGATTACTTTAAACAAAGAGTTTTCCGTCGCCGGATTTACGGAAATGAAATTGTTGATTTGCAGGGTTGAAGCTCGCGACCGGTAGGCGATCATAGACGGCACAAAAGCAGCTTTGCAAGTCACGGGCATTTTGTATGATCATACGGTTCCCCCGAAAGATCGCAGCTAAAACCTTACCTTCGTTTCAGATCAGAATAAATATTTCAGCCCACACGTTTT